>JAHWFP010028902.1:0-26093 GCA_023313725.1 Lithobius niger
AACTGACTGGTGCGTCGAAGTTCAATCGGTTTAAAATCAATTAACAACGGAGCCAACATTGTGAACTGCTAAGAATGACAAGTGAGCAGCAATTACGACGGAAAAAAAATCACATGTCGCATTTACAGCTAATTTCCGTTTATTTGATTTCAACCGAGCTCTACGATTCCAAATCCAATAATTCGCATCTTGGTAATATTAGGAATTAGAAAACAAAAACGAACTCGTTTGATGCTTTAGGTAAAGCTTAGCTGATCCGAAGTCAAAACAGCAAAGGAACACAGATAAACTTTCCTGTAAGGTTTAGTACTGCAGTGTTGCTGTGCTGTTTAGTCCACGTGAAACCTTACTGCTGTAGTCAATGGTTTTTACCATTTTTGCTTTTTTACATGATACACGATTGGCGCATTCTGCTTGGCTAAACGCCATCGCTGAATAATGTTAAAAAAAAAACTAATCGTCTTAGTGTCCTCAGCACACTGAGCTCTATAGTAAAGGCTTTACTAATATTCAATACCTACACAGAATTACCACAAAAGCAACTCTGGTAGTACGGTTTTAGATCCGGAATGGTTTGTTTTTCTTGTAAATGTGCTAAGAATTTGTTAATGCCACGTATAATTTAATTAATTTAATTAAGTGTGTAGAGCTCGAAATATTATATTTTAAGTGTTGATCAAAAGGCTTGTGATTTGTCCGAATTGGGAAAACTGACTGCCCAAATTGAGAATTGTGAACGAAAACGCAAAGTTATACATTTCAATGCAAATAAATTCATACCGTCACTGTATTAAAGTAGACGATAGCAAACTTTGTGTCACGATTGGTTTTACTGCAATGTTTTACATTCGCCTTATCTGTTTGTAAAGCTTCGTCTTAGATGCAGTTATCGTAATATTTACTGCTGATATAGTTGTACTATAATCATGGACTGTAATAATTGCATCCTATTCATTTTTTTTATCCTTTATTTACTCCTAAAGTTTACAGCCAACATCTGGTTTACCAGATAACACTGTTAGCAGTAAAGACCTGGATAATTTTTTGTAAATTGGGACAAAAACGAGTCTTATTTTGTTTCACCGGGTCAGCCTGGGTCAACTGGTCGTTTGGTTTGATGATTTGTGTACAATTTTTGTAAATTGGTACGCAAATGGGCCACATTTTGATTCATTGGTTCGTGCTAGGTAAACTGGTGATTTGATTTACCAGGTAACACTGTTAGCTTCGAAGACCTGGCTAATTTTTGTATATTTGGACAAAACGGGACTCATTGTGTTTCACTGGGTCAGGCTGGGTCAACTGGTTATTTGGTTTACCAGAGAACACTGTTAGATTCGAAGACCTGGCTAATTTTTGTAAATTTGGACAAAACGGGACTCATTTTGTTTCACTGGGTCGGACTGGGTCAACTGGTTATTTGGTTTACCAGAGAACACTGTTAGCTTCGAAGACCTGGCTAATTTTTGTAAATTTGGACAAAACGGGACTCATTTTGTTTCACTGGGTCAGGCTGGATCAACTGGTATATTTGGTTTTCCCAGAGAACACTGTTAGCTTCGAAGACCTGGCTAATTTTTGTAAATTTGGACAAAACGGGACTCATTTTGTTTCACTGGGTCAGGCTGGATCAACTGGTTTATTTGGTTTTCCCAGAGAACACTGTTAGCTTCGAAGACCTGGCTAATTTTTGTAAATTTGGACAAAAGGGGACTCATTTTGTTTCACTGGGTCGGGCTGGATCAACTGGTTATTTGGTTGACCAGAGAACATTGTTAGCTTCGAAGACCTGGCTAATTTTTGTAAATTTGGACAAAACGGGAGTCATTTTGTTTCACCAGGTCGGGCTTGGTCAACTGGTCATTTGGTTACCAGAGAACATTGTTAGCTTCGAAGACCTGGCTAATTTTTGTAAATTTGGACAAAACGGGAGTCATTTTGTTTCACCAGGTCGGGATGGGTCAACTGGTCATTTGGTTTACCAGAAATCCTGATGTTGGTTGTGTCGTGGCTTTTTCTTTTGTACTGATGGAACGTTTACTTAAGCTTGTTACCGAATCAGTTTTCGTGGTTCTAACGTTTGCTTTTACAGGTTGCAAAAATTATTAACCTCCGTATTGTAAATATTTAAAAATTATTCTTTTTAGAAGCTATGTTGTTTTAATGAGATACATGAACCAAGTAGTAATGCATTACACAGTTACTACGAACTATACGGCGTAACTTACCATGCGGCTTGCAAAATTTGTTACGGTAATAACCACTGATAACCTTGCCACACGTGGTGTTATCGGATAATTTTTTTCGCCTTGGTCCCTCCATCCTGTTTTTAACGCAACGTGGTATCGTGTTGCAAATGCTGTTTATCGATCATTAGTTGTATTACAACCTGATTTAAAATACCTCAGTTGTTTTCAGTTGAAAAGTACTAATATGATACACCATCTGAGCATTTATTCCGGTAATGTACAGGCTGTTGCACACGATAACAGCAGAATTAATAAAGGTTGCACAATTGTAGGTTGATGCTATGGGAAAGGTAGAGGTGTTTGGGTGGCGACAGTTACGGAGAAACTTGAGAAAAAGTAATAATCGGAATAATCAGAAATTGGAAAATAGGCAAAATTGCTAAATAAATATACACAATACAGGGTGAGGCAACTACGAACCCATATCCTATGAATGGCTAATGATAAATTAATAATGTTAGAAATGAAATGAGTGTGATGGGGACGGTTACACGAGAAAAAAGGAATGACCTTGAATTGATATTTCAAGGTCATCCTCGTGCTATCTTCCAAACGAGATACGATACGGTAAAAAAGTAAATTAGAAAGTTGGACGCAAGGAGACAATATGACAAAAAACACACACAAAAAAACAACAGATCCATAATCGGATAATAAACAAAATAGTATGATGATGTTTAAAAACTCACTCTTAACATACTGGCTGCACTGTAGTGAGGCCAATTACCGAGTATCATGTTGCCGTATCGTATCTCCCTTGGAAGATAGGACGAGGAAGACCTTGAAATGTCAACTCAAGGTCATTCCTTTTTTCTCGTGAAAGCGTCCCCCCCCCTCCCCCATCACACGCATCATTGCATTTCGATCATTATTAATCTCTCATTAGTCATTCACAGAATATCGGCTCGTAACACTTTTATTGGATCAACCTCCATATGAATAAAGAAGAGGACAACAATCCAAACAGCGAAAATCGTATACTAGAAATAACGTAGTACACAATTTGGGGACAAATTGGGCCGCCAGTTCGAATCCGGGTCATGTCACTCCGACGAAACGTAAGTCCATAAAGGTGGCATACTGTACTACGTTAATTCTAGTTTATGATTTTCGCTGTTTGCCTCGTTTTCCTCTATCCTTAGGTAAATTTGTATTTAGGCTAATTTTCTAACCGAGGTTATAAAATAATGACTATTTTTAACTCATTACCCATCTTTCGCCATAAGTGTCAATTGATGAAAAAATCAATTTGCAGGTGAAGAAGATCGGGTTGAGGATCGCCCCCTGATAAAGCACGGATCCACAAACCTGGGACTCGAATCATATATACCATCACTGCAAACAGTCAACGAGTTCTGAATTGTATAAAAAATTTTCCAACGATGCAAACGTGGTTTGACCTGTTTCAGGGCCTTCCTGTCAATATTGTCTGAATTTTGATGACGTTATTACAAAATGGCGACCTAACACACCAGCAGCTCTGGTTGTCTGAGTTTTTTTTTTTTAGTGTTTTACCTTTTAAAATTGTAAGTATGGTTCCATTCCTGCATTATTTTATTGTATTTTAGAGGCCTTTGTTTATGTTTAGTCTTGTTTTAGGTGAATAAGGCCTTTGTTTATGTCTGGTCTTGTTTTAGGTGAACATGACATTCAGTTAACGCCGAAAATTTTAAAAATCGCTTTTTGTGGGCGTGACAATTGTCGCTTTATCAGGGAGAAATCCTCAACCGATTAACTGTAAGGTTGGTTTAGTGATTAAAATTGTATTTAACCATTACGAATGTAAATACAATTTTAGAATTTATTAGTTTTATTTTGTCTCTCCATTGCTATTTTACTACAATTTTTGTTGTCCAATATGTTCCAAAGCGAAAAATAAGTAACGCCGCAACGCAAAGCCATGGCAAATGTTGATTCGTAACCCTCGTACTGCACAGCATTTAATGTTTAATGCTAACGTACCATCATTTTTAACTCCAGTACCATGTAGATAAGGTTTTAACTGTGTGTATAATATACTCAGCATTCAATGTAATTTTTGTACGCCAAGATTTCTTAATAAAAAGCATTCGATTTACAGCGAATCAGTTGTTATTACTGTTGATGCGATAGGTTACAGCTAGGTAGATAAGAAGGTAATGTCGTTTCTCGAAAAACATGGGGTGAAATAGTACCTACTTTTATCAACGGCACCAGAGGGCGACGTGTGTCAGTCTCGCCAAGGCAGCATAGCATCGCGCCAAACAAGAAAACCCATCGGAGCGGCCCTGAAACTTGAAATAAAAAATGGCGGCATCGATGGCGACTTTCAATCTTTGGAAATTAACCAAGTACTCGTGTTTGGGCAGTATTTGAAGCTGAAAGTATTTTCCGTACGGTACAAGAAATCTAGACACACGCTAGTGTGCCGCGCCGAGTTGGCCACAAACATCACAACAAACATCACATCAATTCAATTGTCGAGGTTGTAAACCATTGTAGCGCGATGCCATAGCGTCAGTTTTTTATATCCTGAAGCATAGTTGGGCACATTTCAGGTATTTGGGGAAAAATAATGCGGTACAAAAGCTTAAATTGTGTTGAAATCGAGAGCAATGATCCACCAGACAAAAACTAACTCGCGTAGGAATGCCAGCTAAGCTTATTTCAATGCAAAATCTGACCCTCAATAACGTTGAAAATATGTTACTGTCCGCTCATCCCCATGTTAAATCTCATAGGGTGATTATTAATCGATTCAGAGATAACGGGAAGGCAACCAGGTATGAAATTGGATGAATGGGTGCAGTGCAATACGAACTGCGTACCTTTTTATGGTTAGAAACCTAGGGGGCGTAACGAGGATGGCGTGAGAGGGCGCGTAAGTACGAAAATATTGTTATAACCATTGTTAGTATTGTCGGCATCGTCTCTCATTGGACGGCCAAAGTCCGGACAACAAGAACGTGTATACTGACGTGCGTGGCTAGACACACACTAGCGAATCACGATAACTATAAACAACGTTGCAAAGAAATTGTATTCACGTCCAATTCACGAAAAATAAACCAACTGTAAAAACAAAGCAAAATACACAAAGCCAAAAACTGGTAAAGAGGCCACCAAGTTGATAGTGGTTCGGCCCTTCAAAGGAGTGATATCAACACACCAGAACTAACTAAGTAAAACAAATTACAAAATTAAAACCAACCCAAAAAACTGTAAAGGGGTAACCAAGTTGAGAATGGTTCGGCTATAGGCAAAAGGTAGTAGCAAATTGTTGAAAACCATTTTCTTGTTGACGTGGCAATTTATTTCACAGCTGCAAGGTAGTGGAGTTGAGTCAATGCACAATTATAAAAAAAAAAAGAGTGATATCATATCAAAAACCAAAACTGGTAAAAGGGGCCGCCAAGTTCCGAATGGTTCGGCCCTTCAAAGGGGTGATATCAACACACCAAAACATTCGCCAAGTTAATCGCACCGCTTAGTAGTTCGAAGGTGAAATGAAAACCAGAACTTTGCCACTTTCGTTTTTCGTTTTCATTTAACGTCCAAAGTATTATTCGGTGCGATTAAGTTTGTGAATGTTTTGGTGCGTTGATATCACTCCTTTGAAGGGCCGAACCATTCGGAACTTTACGGCCCCTTTTACCAGTTTTGGTTTTTGATGTGATATGAACATGAGATGAAGATTCAACAAAGCCAGGAAGGCCAAGAAAGCGGCCAAAAATGCTAAAAAAAAAAGTGTCAAGCTAAAAAAAAAAAGTCTCCGTAAAAAAAAGCCTCGGCATGCCCTTTTACTGGAAGTTGCTCCCTGCTCTCTCGGATGTCTGTGGACGCTACTGTCAACAAAAATAGTATAGTGTTTCCGACCCCTGAATGGCGTGTCATGCTTCCCTGCATGCCTGAGTGTTGGCGTGGATGCCATTCGGGAGGCCGTAAATGGCTGATTTTCGGTTGTTTTTTAGCAATGGCATGGGTGTTTGTTTCCTACAATTTTTCCTATGGTAGCCGACGCATGTTTAGGAGGTTAAGCAATGGCTTTAATATTTATTCAGTAAATAGCACCTCTCCCCCCCCCTCCCCTCTTCACATCATACGTTTGACTTTTAGTTGTTGACTTTTACGTTGTTGAGGGGCCCTCAACTTCTTTTTTAAAGCGTAACGTACAATAGAAAGAGACCTTTACAAATTTACAAAGCGTGTCCTTCTGAATGCAAATAGTCTGGTAAATCATGGCTAAAGCTGGACGCGCATCAGAAGCTAAAGCTAAAGCTCTGGTAAATTTCCTTTTTTGGGGGGTGTATTTTTCGTTAAACTGGAGGGAAAGCCAAATGGGCTCGGGAAGTTTTGGGTTTTTTTAAAAATTAATTCCATTTGAGCCTTAAGTCAGCAGAAGCAATTTAATGGTCGTGTGACTGAACCGGCTCAATTTTGAACATTACCAGACTTTTTGAGATGAAGAAATATCTGGTAAAGGGTGGAACCAACACGGGGATTTGAACCGGGAAACCTCCGATCATCGTAGGGGGCCGAAAGATTATCCAGAAGTGGCCAGAATAGTTCCCATAGCCGCTGAAGGAGTACGGTAGCCTCTCACGCTACCCTGGCTGGCAGTCCTGGCAGGACTTTGCCAAGATCCCCTTTCTGGGGCTTCAACCAGATCCGCAAATCTCCAGCAACCACGCTAAGCTCTCTCACCGCTCACCGCTAAGTGTTAAATAAATGCAAACATTCGTATTTGTGCTTTTGCATTTGTATTTTGTTTTTAATCACTGAATAGAGTCAGCCACCAGTCTAATTTTCCTACTTGTTGGACCAAATTAGGCCGGGTGTTGGAGACACTTCGAGGGTCCTTTTCTATCCTGCGCACTTATCTACATCATTAAAGACGTATGATGTGATGCGTGCGTGTTTGTACCTCTTCTCCTCTGGAACCAAGGCACTTACAAATATGGAGATAGGACCAAACAAAAGACAACTGAATTGCGAAACCATCAGGCCTATTTTCATCCTTGTAATTTGATTTTATGGCCCTCAAATATGCCGAAAAAAACTGCAAATTCAACGTCAAAGTGACGTCACTTTCATGACGTCATGACGTCATAACTTGTTCATGCAAAGTTTACCATGCGTGAACAAACTTTTCCTGACAAAATATGACGCCATGAGCAGTCATAAACTACAGGCGTGCTTTGGAATGTGATGGACGAACTGTGAGCAATAATTGCAATGAGTTTTTGCCGGAATAATCAGTACATGATTTTGTAACTCTCTTGGAATCAAAGAAATTACACGAAGCATGTAGCGATGCCAGTGGAGTGAGCAAAGCGACCGATATGGCTAGTTATTATTATTACTAAACTATTTTTTTCCTAACTGATGTATTTCTTTAATTACCTCACACGCGAGCTTGTACTCATTTGAGTTAGTGTTCTATTTTTACTGGCGATAATCTTCCTTAAAACGGTATTTCCAACCCCTACTTAAAAGCGTTGAAAAAAGGGTTCTTTAATACAAAATTCACACAGCAAATGTGGAAGAAACAAATTTTGGTTGCCAAAGCAACGGACAGGTTTTGCGATAAAAATTGCCGCTACGTGACAGCGCCTCTGGTGGCGAGATGGATTCTGCGGTAAGAACGCAAACGAGTGGGTGGAAAAAGCTCCAATCTCCAAGTGAAACCGTCTTCAGTCTCGGTTCATTTTTGACGTTTGTTGATATGAAAAGAAATCCGGAAAGCAAACATCGACTCAGCGAATCCATTACGTTGTCACACCAGTCCCCGCATCCCCCCCCCCCCTCCTCCTTTCCCCCCGGCCTCCTTACTCTGTTTCTCTAAAATCCCACCACCTTTTGTGTCTTTTGCTTTTTTCGGATTTTGAAGCCGATGCTCGATTTGGCAGATGCGGTGGATCCCAACACCCTTAAAATGTTTTTTGTCTGATATTTACTGCTTCGTTACTATTTATACTACTTCGGAGCCTACGAAAACCTGAAAGAATGTGATATCATGCTAAAAACCATCTAAGGCTAAACTAGCCCACTTTTCTCAAAACATTCCCTGCATTCCTCCCTCCCCCCCCCTCCCCGGTCCCCATACTATGTTTCTCTAAAATCCCCCACCTTTTGCTTCGTTTACTTTTTCGGATTTTGAAGCTAATGCTCGAGGTGGAAGATGTGGTGGATCCCTACACCCTTAAAATGTTTTTGTGTGATATGTACTACTTCGTCAGCCGGACTATTTATACTACCTCGATTCTACTAAAACCTGAAATAATGTCATATCGTGGTAAAAACGTATAAGGCTTAAAAAGACATTCCTCCCACCGCCATTTTTCTCGATCCTCCATATCAAGTACGGCCCCAAAGTTTTATTTACTTACCGTTAGTTATTCCCTACCTAAAAATTCGTTTTAAAATGTGGCGTCTACGAGATTTTCTGTGGAATATTGGTAAATTTTATTTACTGCGTCCCGCACGTATGCGAGTCTTTGCGCACCTACAATAACCATGACGTTTCATTGTTTCCGGTAGTGACGACACAGTTTTTGCGTCAGTGCTGTCACGTGACCCGCAGTTCGTCTACTAGGCCAGACGTCGTTCCGCGTCGTCACGTGATCACGAGAAGACAAGGGCGGAAGTGACGTTGTAATATTACTACGCCGAATCTCACGACGGCAGCGCGTGGACACATGACTGCGCGTAGCTGTTGTAAGGCAGGCCGGATGTTGCTTTAAGTAACTCACGTTTCTCAATGCGTAGACACGCAGAATATTTGCAATAGCGACTTAGTTTCGCACCTATAGTCGTCTTTAGAATGCAAACACACAAGTAAAGTAGTAAAAACATAAAAAGAAAACAAGCGTTAGACGTGACTTTCTTGTCACTTGGTGTCAGCTGTGGAAGCGGCCATGTTGGAAAGTGACGTCACAGCGATGAAGTGTTGACGTCGAAGTTGGAATAGGCATGTGATACTGGAGGTCCTTTTTTTCCAGCTGTAGTGAAGTTGGTCAGTGACAAAGGCTTTGTTTGACTGTGATTTCGTAATTTTCGAGTTGGTTCACTTTCTAATAGGGTTGTGATGCTGGAGGATGTAAGGTTTTTGACAATCTGGTAGATGAGATGTTATTTTTTTATGTGAGGCTATTGAGTTTGATTGTATATGGACGTCGACTTCGTATTTATGATGTTTCATTCGTTCGTTGAAGGAGAGATCGTTCACGCCGACGTAGGCTGCCTTAGGGTGCATGGGATGGCATAAACAGTGTTTCAGTGGGTATATATAAAGTTAAGTAATAGTTGTACCACCCCTGGCGAACTGTATCAGATTTATCACCCAGTGGGCGATATCCTGGACATGGTCAATCCGAGAGAACTACTACGTCAAGATGAAGTCGAGTTCGAAGGCCGAGACGCCGTCGAGACGTATAGTTCGAGCGGATTAGCCAGTAAGGGGTATCGCCCATCGGCTCATAAATCCGATACAGTTCGCCCCAGGTGGTATAACCAAAAATTATCGCATGATCCCTAACTTTGGAAATTAAAAACAAAATTGTTGGGGTAAATGGAAAGTTTGCGGTCAAACAGCTTGTTTATGCAAACTTTGTGTCGTCACGTTTGCATGATTTTGTATTGATGAAATCAGTCTTCTTGCGGCCGGAACCATTTGCGCGGGGATTGTTTTGTGTCTTGGGGGTGGGACATTCTCGTTCAAAAAGCTGTAGGAGAAACTCTTTTTCTAAGTCACTGGACTGATCTCTTATCGGGGTGTTGCTTGCGTTGTAGGTCTGAGTCTGATGGGTGGAAACTTGGCTCGTTTTTAATATCACAGACGTTCAATGTCTGAAACTGGGCGGTGTTAACAACCTACTGCTTCTTGTTGAGATTTTTTATTCTCGTACAAAGACAAGCTTCCGGTAGTGACCAGACGACGGCTAAAGGCTTAACGTTAGAAATTCGACGCGTCGTCCAGTTAGCCACCGATTTTGTCACCAGTCGCGCTACTTACACCCCAAAAATGAACTGCTCTCGCATGCGGATTGGACTGTGAAAGGTACGTGTGACACGCGATAGGCGGATTTTAAACTTAAAACACTGCAGTGACACCAAATTATTAAAATTTAACAACAATGGCTTCATGCTACGTACCTCTTTTTTTCACTCGACGACAAAACAAAGCCTCCGGAGGTTTAATTTCATGTATTTCAAGCAGAAGAGCAACCAAGGTACGTGTGTATTGTACTGTATGATACGCTTACGGGGTTTTCAATTCTCATTAAAAATGTGTTAAACGATCCTTTGACGTAGCAGTAAATCGTCCGAAGACTTCAAGAATAGTCACCATTACCGTAAAATAATGTTCGTTTAGCGCTGCAACACCGGTAAGTCGAATAATGAGAAGATATCACGTTTTTGTGCATCTCGCTAACACTATTCAATGCTACGATTGGGGTTTTTCGTTCTTCGTGTTTTCAGTTCAGCGCAACGCTTGGACGACGCGTCTAGGATGCTACGTGAAACCGAGCGTTAAGTCTTTTAAATATAGGTAGTCTTGCAGAAAGAATTCAAAATCCAACATGGCGTACATGTCGGGGTTATCGAATCGAAAACAAACCATCGAATGCCGGCATTCAGAAAATCAGTCTCCCGTCTTGTACTGCTGCAGTAAAAATTGTTTTCTTGTTGTCGTAAATCGACGCTCTCGTGCCGCTTGCAACGTACGTCGTGTCGCGAGGCAGCAGGAGATCTGCGTCTGCGTCGTTGCCATGGTTACTACGTTAGACAACTCGAAAACCCGCATGCTCCGGTAAAGGCAAGAAGCCGCCAGCAGATTTTGTATCAATCATACAAAAGCTAGTGAGCGAGAAAATTGGCGTTGCGTAAACCCACCCTTACTTCTGGAGAAGTATGCGTCATGAGCCAACAAACAAACCGTACGAGTTGAATGACGTAGATGAAATGAAGATGAGATTCAAATGTGATGGGTGAAGGAACGTGATGGATGCAATTAGCTTGCGTTCAGATAATCAGTACATCGATTTTGGGTGCTCCAGAGATCGGATAAGCTGTACGAAGCATGGAAAGCGAATGGACCGATCGAAGCGAACGATACGGTTATAGTAAAAAATAAAAAAAACAACACATGGTGAAGTTTCGACCACCATACCTGTGCGTCATCAGGCAGAATCGAGACGACAGCAATAGTAGGCTACAAGTAAAATTTTTCACACCTTTGAGTTGGACTCAAAACAAGTTTTTTTTAAATAGCTCAGCTGCCAACAAGAATAATTTTCATAGAAATGTACTGTAAGGTCAACTTGTTTTAATATTTTGAAGGTTTATCTGGAAACAAGCCCTTTAATCTTAATTTTTCGTCTTGCACCTGGCGTTTACTGATAGGCATTGTTGCATGATAACAATGTTTAAAACAATGTAAAACAATCAATCCGGTCGTTTAGAGCTCCGTAACCCCTGAACCACTTGATCAATCAGAAAAGGCCTTATGGAAAGAGCACACCTCCAGAGCAATACTTGTAAAATGAGCTAAGAATCAGCTTTATAGGACAAATAGTTTGATCTGTAGAGAGCGTCGTGTCGTGCCAACAAGAACAAGCCAAAAACTAAATTTCGTAGTTTCAGCTCATGTCCAGATATCAGATTTGCATCGGCGAATTTTAATGAATTTTGGTATGATTAGTTAACCAAGTCCAACAAACCTTAGATATCAAATTTAATCAAAAAATATTCACAAACGGCGAAGATATTAAGCATCAAAATTTCGGCTTTAACATTGGAGATGGAGATCATACCTTACTAATAACGCAACTTCATTGAAATAGACTTTGTATTTTCACTTATTTGTGGGCCACACATTAGTCTATGACTGAACAGGTTGCAAGCATTGTTTGAAGCCCATTGTCTAAAGTGACATGACTCCTTTCCAGGAGTGGTTAACGCTCGTTAAACCCTTTAACCCTTTTATGACTCCTTTCTTGTGGGTCTTGAAAGGTCTCCTCTCTTCTGGGTCTTTCTATCGCATCTTTCCTCGCCCCCCCCCCCCCCCCCACCTCGCGTTAGTGTCATACCAAAAGCCGGCTACAATGAAATTCATCGTTTTCTAAGTAACATGGCTCCTTTTTTTGTGGGTATTAAATTACTGGGTAATTACTGGTGACCATGCAATGTCAGTTTTTATGGTGGGGGGGGGGGGGGGTAAGTGAACGAATCCAACGTACATTTTATTACATTACACGGCCGGTCAGTATTCCTTCTGAGTTTTGACTTTTAGACCCTTACTGTTAACAATTAACGTTCCGTTTTTGTGTATTAATTTATAATAAGTCTTTTTTTCTCCATTCGTGTCTGAAAAATCAAAACATATAATACAGTTTATTATGCGACCTCTTTGGCCAAGCTTCTTTTCCTACAAAACGAAAACATACCAGCAATAAAACATAACAAGGAGTATTTATCGGTAATTTTATCTTCATTCAGTCAAACACACCACAAATTCAATGCTGATTGTAAACAATGCAGAATAGCAGACAGTAGGTCAAACTCCGTTACTTCGCATACTTCTTAAGGCGAGTTCTGGGGGTGGTTTAGTATATTTTTACATTGCATTGAAGCAAATCGTTCATCCGAAGGTGACGATGGGGTAGCGTGTTTCAATTTAGCCATTTTGTTTGGTAGGTGGTAGAAACGCACGACATAAAAGTGTCAATTGCCTGCAATGCACTTCTTGTAGATTTTATACTTGTATACGGGTCGTGCGTCGATGATATTTGTTTTAGTAGTTCATATACACTCTGACGCGCAAACAGTTCACATGGTTCACATAACTGCACCAGCGCAGGCTTCACACGAACTGTGTACTGGCTGTGTATCGTAGTACTAAAAAATACCGGCAGTGCACAACTCTTGGGAAGGCTGTTAAGTAAGCCTTAATACACAAACAATACTGTTAACTCACAACATTTCGGGGACATTCGCACCTCATTTTCAAGCGCAAAGAATTAGTAATAGGTATCGGTGAGGAATGGACGGTTAACCGGCGATAATTGTTCGTTTGGGAGAAACAGTCAGCCCAATGTCGAGGGGGTAGGGACATCTTACGAGAGCAAAGCGCGAGTGAGTTTTCCAAACCCCTGAGACATTGGACTGCCCCGTTTCGAGCAAACGAGCAATTATCGCCGGTTAACCGCCTATTTTCACGGATATGTGTTTTAATGATAAGGTGTGACGTCAAGCTAACTTGAGTTTTAAAAATTTTTATTTGTAAAATTTATTTACGAATCGTACTGAATTTAAGAATTTTTACATACGACTGATGGAAATTCCTGAACGGAAACTTCCGGTTTAGAAACTTTCGGTTTAGCAACTTCCCATCTAGGAAAATCAGAGCTAAAGGTGAGAGGTCCTTTTACCCAGTTACCGACTTTTGTGTTTAAGGTAAAACTTAATTTTTGTGTACTTTAATAGTTTAATAAGATTATAGAGTATAAAATGTGCTATTCGCTTGAGTCGTAGGTTTATAGTTGTATTTCAAAATGTCAGTAGCCTATAGTTTTCGTACCGTCGGGACAAAAGTTTGCCGGGTTAGGCCTAGCTTGCAACATTTTTACTTCCGTGTTGGTACCGTGAAATATTCGCCAGTCACAAACGTGCCGGTTTACACAGGTTTTGCAATTGGGTATTCTGGCTGAATTTATGTCGTGTAGTTATGAAAAGTTGGTCATTATTATGTCACGAGGTGGGGCTGTCACGTGGTTGACTAGGGGTTGTGTAGACCCCATAAAAGTGTTATAGATGTTAAAAAAAGTGTGGGTTATCAAAATTAACCCACGGTGACGCGTGTGGGTTTTCAGATTAACCGTATATATAACGACTACACTTTTAGAATGGGGATATGTTAGCTTGACGTCACCACCGTGTGTTAAGCTTAAAAAACATTGTAAATTACAAAAATTAAACAAGTATACGTATCACGCGAGTAACAAAGCATAAAGTCAAAAAAGTGAAAGAAAAAAAACCGATTCTATTGTGTGCGCGGCGTATCTTGAGTCCTGCAAGTATTTTGTGAGCGGCTACGTCTTCCTGGATGGGGCGACTTTAATCGATGGCCGCCATTGTTTTTGTAACCATCTTGGATATCAACAAGGCACTCTGCTACTGAAAACGTACAATCGATTATCTGTGTTCGTTCTGCAGAGAACTCAAAATAGGCTGCGGACACTATAAGCCTGAATAAACAGGCAAGCAATAGGGAATCAGGCGATTCGACCTCTTCCTCGGAAATGCATACTAGAAGTGAAGAGCAGTCAGTCTGCAGCTTCTTATATACCCAGGAGTAAGCGATTGAGGACGGGTGGTTGACCCATGGAATTCTCTGCCAGTTACTGTTGTTTCAGCACCCAACATATCATGCTTTAAGGCCTGCTTTCATGAGTGGATGGGATGATCCTTTCCGGTTCTTTTCGGGGGGGGGGGGGGGGCGTGATGTCTTTGAGCCTTTGTTCGACGCCATCTTCTTATTTGTCTTTATCTTTGGAGATGCCAAGTTTATGCTTAACATTACACATTCTTTCATTTTATTTTTTTAATTTCACTTCTTTGAGTTTGTGCTTTGTTACTAGCATGATATTATTTTTTGTAATTTACGATGTTTTTACGCTGATTATTGGCACTTGAAAACTCGATCCAACTATCCCGAAACGTTACAGTTTAACAGTATGTTTTGGGCACCCTTAAGGCTTACTTAACTCAATTATTCGTGCAGCTTTTTAATTCAACTTGAGAAGGCTGCACTGTCCTATCAGTGCTCAGCCTAATCATTGAGTAGTTACATACCCCACAAGTCTTTTGTTTCAAACCATGGAAACAACAGTAGTCACATTTTGTTTGGCAGTGGTAATTGCATTCTTCGTTTGGGTAGGTCATCGATTACAACTCCCAAAATACACCACAGGGGGATTCTTACCACGTGAACCCAACGCATCACTCCCGATGAGGAAACGTAACGCCACAGATGGCTTTCTTCTTCAAAACTTCAGCAGGCTGTTGACGAACTTCAGAAGCAGTAAATTCCCCACTGCCTGAACCACTGTGATCACTGAGATGTCTCCTTGCAAGCTCACTGCACTACTCGGAACGAAAATCTCAAAGTTTTGAACCACTTTGACGCCACTGCCCACGGAACCCACTGCGATTTGAATGGTACTGTCTATGTTTGATGGTATAGTAACTTTGAACTTTGCCGGTGATCCTAAGGGGATGACGTCACGTCTTGAATCACAGGCTACAGTCCAGAACTGGGCTTCCACCGGATGTTTACCTCCAGAATCTACAATTTCAAACCGGAAACATCTTCCAGGAGTAAGAGCCTCGACGTCTTTCCTGTACCCCTCAGCCGGATGAGTGACGCTTCCGTTAGCGTATACTTGTACCCAGACCCAAGGACTCGATCTGAGACCGATGGCTAAACCGTCATCAGGGTACCCAGAATTGCCAAGAAATTCCACCAGGCCCTTGACGGTCACTGGGTATTCCTTAGTTCCTTGGTACTTATCCATGTAAATTGTTATACAAGGTCTGTAGAACAAGATGGCCTCTGAACCCGATTTTGCACAATTCCCTTCTTCCACCACCCAGTTAAGAGGCGACAGCTTCTCCGCGTGAGGATGCCGTAACTCGTGAGGCCGATTGTGTTTCAGGAACACGAACTCTTCGTGGAGAGATGGTGGCAAATCGTAGAAGATACTTCGCCTGTCACATTTGGCACGCATGCGCAACAAATCTGGCACATCAACACTGTCGATGTCCGTTGACCAGATTGTGAGAGAACTTTTAGGCACTACGTCTATGAGCCACCGTAACTGTTGATAGGACACCCCTACAAATGCCGCCCGAACAGGGAAAGTTATGGTTAGTTCCCTGACGTCATTGTCACGTAGTGTTTTCTCCATGGCCATCACGTGCTCCCACGTGTAACCTTGAGTTGGAATGACGTCAGGTAAGAGACTGGTTGTCCAGCCGACAGATATGAAGCTCTTCGGAAAGTAATCTTTACACAAATTCAAAAAAGCGTCTGCCGGTAAAGGCTTTGTTGATGCATTTTGTGGGCCTTGTAAGATGTCAGCGTTTAGTAAGACAGGGATATTAATCTGAAGAAAAAAAAAGAAAAGAAAGCCGCATTACAATGGAGAACAATCATTAATCAATTAATACCAGAGGTTAATAATAATCACATGCAAGTCCATAGGACGTAGGAGTATAAGCTATATTTTACTATTGTATGACCAGCAGTGGAATACAAAGTTGTAAAGCTCACTCCGTATTCCACTGCTTATCATAAGGTCGTCTGAGATAGAAGCTGAGGATTCACATTATTTTGCAAATAAGAAGCACCAGAGTGTTATAATATTTATAGTGTCCGTGGCCTATCTTGAGTTCGCCCCAGAACGAATACAAATAATCGATTGTATGTTTTCGATGGCAGAGCACCTTGTTGATATCCTAGATGGTTACAGAAACAATAGCGGCCGTCGATTAAAGCCGCTCCCTTCAGGAAGATGTAGCCGCTCATAAAATACTGCAGGACCCAAGATACGCTGCGCGTACAATACAAAGCATAAAAGTGCACAAATAAAACAAAACAACGTTCCGGAATCAACCCTATTCCTGGTGCACGATGCTTTGTGCACCAGGAATACAGTACATACATCGGATTCCATGTGATGGGAAAACTACACGCTTATTGTGTGCGCAGCGCATCTTGAGTCCTGCAGGTATTTTATGAGTGGCTACGTCTTCCTGGAGGGTGTGGCTTTAATCGACGGCCGCTATTGTTTTTGTAACCATCTTGGATATCGACAAGGCACTCTGCTACCAATAATGTACAATCTATTATCGGTGTTCGTTCTGGGGCGAACTCAAGATAGGCCGCGGACACTATAGCCACTTATGTCGGTCAGAGTCTTCAAAAACTTAAAGAAAGATCTCTGCCTGTAAATCTAATTTTAAGCTGCACGTCGAGTCAAACTCCTTAGTTCAATACTCTTTAGCAGCAGGTACCTCACCCCGTATATGCTAACTACAGGGCACACCCCAGCACTCGATAAAGTACACATTTTGTTTACTGAAAAATCACTACGGCCAGAATCAATCTTGAATATGCTCGGTTATTTTAACACATCACCGCCCCCCCCCCCCCGCCAGTGCACAACCACTTAAAACGTGACAACAAATATATTAAGGAATATACTTTCCTATCATTGATGTTCTTATACAAATTAAGTTTGCGAGAAAAGAAAAGTCAGATAATATAATGCAAGACAACCCCATATATAGTGAAACCTTGACGTGAAACCCACGTGGTACTGAGATTTGCATGAACCCTGTCCTTCGCGCTTGGGTTTCCCAGAGGAAGGCGACAGAGACCAATGCTTCGCCCCCGTATTAGCCTATTTTGAAAGGGAATATGTGCGGATTTTCTTTTTAATTGTTATTTGTCTTTTAAGCAATCTTTGATGCTGGGTAACACGGTAATTTTACTACGCTTTTAATCTAACGGAAACCTGAAGACGAAATGTGATTACAATATTCTTGTTGTTGTTCTTCTTCTTGGAGGAATTTTGCTCTCACCTGCAGATCGAAGTAAAGATCCGATTTTCAAATTTTTATAGCCTAAATTGAGTATTAAAAAGGCTAAGACTCTTATAACAGTTATTTTAATTTGATTACAATATTACTTTTGTTGTTATTCTTGCTGGGACAAGAAAAAAATATTAGTATAAAAAACGCTAAAGCTTAAATACGGATATTAGCCTTAAAAAACTTAAATCTTTAAAGGAGCTGATTTACAAGAAAAAGACATGTAAGCCACCAGCTCGCACTAATACGAGTAAAAGAAGCTACAGCTTGTTTTTTTTGGGGGGGAAGCTGGAGATTCTTTTACACGTATTAGTGCGACGCTGATCGCTTACATGTATTTTTCTAATATCTGTTCCTTTACGGCTTCAAGTTTTTTAAGACTTACATCCGTATTTTATACGTTTAATCGTTTTTTAATACTAATCAAATGTACAATTGAGATGATTGTATCCGTTTTAAGTGCTCTTGTGCTTTACGAATTTAAAATATTCTTAAAGCACAACAGCACTTGAACAGATGAATCTTTTTCAATTGTACATTTTGATTACTTAGATGAAAAATCTAAATTTCTACCCGTGTACATTTTAACAAGTAAAGTGAAACTTCAATCACTTAAGGACGCGTTTAAGCAGCAACTCGCCTTTGCATTCTCGCAGCTAGAACTGAATCGCGAAGGCAAAGGTGACATTGCCATGGTAACAACGCTTAATGGACCAGCTAAATCCGACATCGTTTGAGTAAATACTTCCAGCCTTATAATTCGTGCCAATAATATAAAGAATTCCTCAAGACGAAACAATTTTCCCAAACGCTTCTGAACTCACGTTATTTGCTGTTTTCGTTGCGAGGCGGCAAAACATAAAACTGCCGCCATGTTGGAATCTGGGGTGATTTCTAGCTTCTAGCTGCGAGAATGAAAAAGCGAGTTGTTGCGTAAATCTGGCGTAACTCTTTTTTTTTAAGGCATGCGGTATAGTCTATTAACACTGGGAAAAAAACTGAAAATAATGTTACTTTAAATTTACTCCAGACGAATAATAATACGGATGCGGGTGAAGAATTGTTGGCTCGCCAGCATTGTTACCATTTCTTTGTTCTTTAGTGTAGGCCTATAGCGCCTGGCGTTTGCTGATTGGCATTGTTCCCTAATTACAATGTTTAAAATAAACGCCGAAGTTAAGCAGCATTGGCCCCGATTGGTACTTGGGTGGGTGACCTCCTGGGAATCCATTCCGGGTGTTGCAGACAGAGGGCCTTATAGGGCTCCGTCGGGCAGATGACCGGGTGCATTTAACGCTCGCTAAAACCCTTTGAATGCTTAAAACAATGTAAAGCAACAACAACAAATTATCGTTCAGGGACCCGTAACTTCGGAATGGTTCGACCAACTGAAAAAGTGGTCTTTTTGAGAACAAGTGGACGACGAAATTTCAGGCTTAGATCATGTTTCAGATTTTAGGTAGATGCAGCAGTTTTTTGTTTTTTTTTCTGGCACGGTGGCAGAGCAATAAGAAAAAGAACAACAACAACAAGTAAACAGTTGTCAAATTTTCGTGTGGATCTCTGCATTCGTGCAAAGAATTGCATAATTTTTGGTATAAATTAAATATATCTTCCATACTTATTTGCTATTTGGCCAAGTTTGGTCGAAAAATATTGAATAGGAACAGAGATACTACCTATTTTAGTTTTTGCTATAGAGTGAGGACTTCAATCATATATGTACTCTGTTATCACTGAATGTGATAAGGCCGCTAAAAATTAATTGAGTGGTTCTCGGGAGTGGTACTAAAAAATTTGATGCGAGCGGTTGGTTTTTTTTTACGTTTTATTCGTAATTTTTCACATGAGGGCGATGGCTTTTTTTTTTTATTTAATAAACAAAACGAAATCAGTAGCTTAAATTTTGTTATCGAGTACAATGCGAAATACAAGGATTTGGGGGTCTTAAACCAACGCTGCACTGTCATAAGGTCTGTGCCGCAGCTTTTCGCCGATTGGCTATGGTAGGTAAATCGAAGTTTTACTTCGGGCAATGCCAACACCCTGGTGTGGGCATTTAAGGCTTTCGTTTCGTCCATTGTTAGAGTATGCGACTCCGGTGTGGTCACCATATCTCCTTAAGGACACAGATTTAATAGAATCCGTTCAGCGTAAATCTACAAAGAGTATCCCTGGTCTTCGTGAGATAAATGACTTGGAACGTCGTGTATTACGGGCCTGGAGTCATTGGAACTGCGCAGAATTAAATTTGACCTTATTTTTAACATACAAAATCTTACTCGGTCTGGTAGCCGTTGACCTGCCTCTTTTCGATCTCGCTCCTAATCCCTATTTAACTAGAGGACACCAATGGAAGCTAGCTGTTCAGAGCTCCCATCTTTGAGTGCCGAAAAAATCTTTTCTCCGTCTGTGTAGTTCCAATATGGAATTCTCTTAGCAGTGAGACAGTGAACATGAACATAGTTTCCGGGTTCGGTAGAATGCTGACGACAGAGCCCTTGGAAACCTTTCTGAAGCGCCCTTAAAATTTATTTTTGACTTCATCGCGTCCCATCGGCCCGGTGTTAGTGGCTCACCACCCTTCCGGCAGCCCTCCACCAAGTGTGGAAAATTACCAATATTATTTTATTATTATTATTAATATCTATGTTTTAATGACAGGATCGGCGTGCAAAAGTTGCACATTTGATAAAAGCCATTCTTTATCCAAGTTTTTATTAGTTGTGACATTCCTCTGAACGAGGCTTAGATTCGTTTCTAGGCGATCATGGGAATAGAGCAAAGAGCCGGCATGGTCATCGGCTCCAGGTAATGTTTGGTGAAAGTGCTGATGCGTGATTGGTACTTTGAGTCTTCTGTACAGCCGTACCGGCTGAGAAGACTATTGCAACGACTTTGTCCGTCCGTCCGTCCGTCGCTTTTTTCAACTTCGCAACGGTACCAGAAATTGACGACCACTGTTTACAACGTTCGATTCAGTGTCAAAAGTTAGTTAAATAACATGGCAAATTAAAACATTGTTGCCTCCTTATAGCTAATAGACTTCTTCGACGTAACTAAATTAAATAATAACATTTCATCGTCGAATTGAAATCCTGAAGATTTGTGTTAACGCAGCCGTAAAAACAAAAACATTTTAGCTTCGTTTAAAAGAGTCTTGTCGCATTGTTGCATGAATGAATAGGCTTACTGTACACAATCCAAATATCTCCGTTAGTTGCTACTTACGAGATTAAAGTTGTAAATTAGGCCTAAACGCTGACAATTATGCCTAAAACGTAAAATAAGCTTAAAAGCTAACACATTTGTAACGGGCAATTCTGATGGTTACTGTTTTTAGATTATATAATAGAGATAGCTGTTGTAGTGCATGATAGAGGTCTGCGCCTCAACATTGGAAGTGGACTAACTGTACAGAAGACCAATGCGACTAGATAGTCGCTGTAGCCCCTTGTTTCTTTTAGACAATATCATAAAAAACGTTTCGTGCGCTAAGATAAAAACCCATGCGTGCGCGCTCCTGAGAACCACTTAATTAATTTTTAGTGGCCTAAACAAAACAAAAAAAAAAAGAATCGAAATACAACTATATACATTTACGCAATGCAAGCAAACAGCGGTGCTCAGAACTAAGTTACAGTAATCTCCCAAATGGATTGGAGCGCCCGCTGCTATCAAGACTCCACCATTTTCTGCGGTTGGAGAACGAACTATACGCCGGTTTTTATTATTCATTTCCCGAACACACAGTCACCGGCAGAATAAAGTATGCAGAACTTTTGCAATTACAAAACTTCGTGGCCCGAGTTAAATTACGGTTAATGTTGAATTTAAACTTGAGACATTGAGATTTAGTGGCACTGCAAGGGCTGTCCTTAATTAGGTTTTCCGTAATATTTATGGCCTGGGGAGATTCGGCGGAACACTTCGGGGACTGGGCTCAATTAATTTTCAACAATTTTGTAACGAGCGTTGAGAATTTCAAGAACGCCTTGGAAGAGGTGTAGTTTAAAGCAGAGATGGAAAATGAAGCACTTCTTGAGAACCCAAACCCCCCCCTCACCCATATTCTAACGTTTACCCATAACCATCTGACTCCCCCAATTAAAGCAAAATATCAAGAAAAAAATTATAATCTCGGGCAACTCGTGGGGCGGTGGGGTGGTTATTTATCTTTGCAAGAGTTGAATGTCGTTAATACTATATTTGGACTATTTTCTCTTTACATGCCAACATTCCTTTCCCCCTACAAACAAAGTGGGAGGGAAGTGGGTGTGGCTTCAGGCTTGACAAGCAGGCATATCTTTAGTAGGGGGAGGAGCTAACGACTTTAGAAGTACTTCAGGTTTGAAATTTTTGTTTAGAAATACTTCCTTTAGAAGCAGTTCCGAACCACCGTTTTTAGTTTTAGGAGTACTTCAGATTAGAAGTAGTTCCTTTAGAATTACTTCCAACCGTAAATTTTCTCCTTTAGGAGTACTTCAGTTTAGAAACACTTCCTTTAGAATTACTTCCAATCGTATGTTTTCTACTTTAGAAGTACTTCAGGTTAGAAATACTTCCTTTAGAAGTAGTTCCAGTCGTCTGTTTTCGTTTTAGAACTACTTCAGTTTAGAAGCAGTTCCATTAGAATCACTTCAGTTTAGAAGCATTTCCTTTAGAAGTAGTACTTCAGTCGACCCGTCATTTCCTGCATTTTATTCTTCTGTACGGCCGTAGAGGCTGAGAAACCGGCCGTCCATCGCTTTTTTTCAGTACGTCACCAGATAGAGACAAACGGTTTTCGCCATTACATACAGCGACCAAAAATGAGTTTACAAACACGGCAAATTAAAACATTGTTGCTTCCTCATAGCAGCTAATAGGCTTTCTTGACTTAACTCAATGAAATAATAACATTTGATTGTCGCATTTGACACTACAGGAAAACACGCAACCGTAAATAAAAACAAAAGTATTTCCTTAACGACACGCATTAGTTTCACTGAAAATAGTCTCGGTACCGTGTTGCATGGATGAATAGGCCTACTCTCGACCAGGTTACCTACTACTTACGAAATTAAAACGGCAGGTAAAAATCAGGCCTAAAAGCTGAAAATTAGGCCTTAAATCACATTGCCACGGCAACGTCAAATCTTCGCACCGTGTTGCATCAATGAATAAGCGTACCGTACCCGCGAACCCAACTCTCTGTTAGCTGCTACTTACGAAAGTAAAACGGTAGGTAAAAATTAGGCCTAAAACCTGACAATTACGCCTTAAATCTAAAACTAGGCCTAAAAGTTAACACATTTGTAACCGGCAGTGGTCATGGTTACTGCTTTTATATTACGTAAAAGAGAGCGCTGTTGCAGTGCGTGATAGAGGTGTGCGCCTCAACATTTTCGAAAGTAGCGAAAGTGTCTGAAGACCGGATGCAACTACGTAGTCACTGCAGCCGCTTATTTTATTTGAGTTAATGCTACTAACTACCATTTAGTTACGTTTTCAAATGGTTGAGGCTTCTTCTACCAGAAAGAATATGGCGGTATGAAATCCAATAGAGCTGGCTTTATCTTCAGAATTAGAATGATTCATTTTCGTTTGATTAAATTCTTACAGTGAAGCGCAGTTTTACCATCCCTAAGTGATGAAATAAATTAACGTTTTCGAACTTACCACTAAGTTTAAAATCTGAGTCAAATAAAATTTCAATTTCTTTAGAGCAATAACAAAATCTTGGCAGGCGCAGTTAGGAACGCGGCGTTCGAGCATTAACAGTCGCTTGAACTTTCAATTTTTTTTTAAATCACGCTAAAGTTTCAACTTAAATCCGCTCCTTTTTTTTTTTGGGCTGAAGAACAATATAGGGTAATGATCTAATTCTTCCTTCCATTTCAGGCGCGAGAAACAGTTTAAACTAGATAGCACCACGTAAAACCAGAATAGAATTTAAAGCAGCTGAGAAGTCGGGAGAATGGCTGAAGGAGGACGGAATTTTAGTAGCGAGCGGTTGGATTAAGATCGGGACTATTTTCTTTCTATATGCTAGGGAATGATGCAATTCAGGTACTTAAAGGCACATTCCTCCTGCCTTATAAAATTCCGTCTGCCTTATAACAGCCACGCGCAGATCTTCTCCACGCATGTTACCATCGCCACGGTCAACTGAGATAGGAGCTGCTTTCCTCGGTGCATTCCTCGCAGCGAGGAAAGCTGCTTCTATCTCAGTTGGCTTTGGAAATAGTATACGAAACAGCATCAAGTTAGAGATTGTGTCGTCACAAACCGGAATGATTTTCGTATTTTAACGTCACAATTTATAATTTTTTAGGCAAGTAATTACAATTTTTTCTTCGGCGATCTATTGCCGTGATTAATTTTGATTTTTACCTCATTAGACTTTCAGATTATTGATCTAATAGTAATTAATAGCAAACAATTAAAAATTAGTACATGTGCACACACAGATGAAACTTCAAGGTTATCGTAGGCGCGCAAAGGATCATACTCGTGTAGGATACGGTAAATATAGTTCCTAAAATCTCGTAGACGCCACATTTTAAAACGGATGTTTAGCAAGGGAAAGAATAACGGTAAGTAAATAGACCTTTGGGGCCGTACTTGATGTCGAAGATCGAGAAAAATGGCGCTAGGAGGAATGTTCCTTTAATGTTCTTGACACTTCATAGGAATTGTCTTTTTTTTTTTTTTTGCTGCTGTAGTTCATATGTACCATTCGTAATTAAAACTAAAAATTTGTGAATTTGGTACTAGCTTTCGGAGTTTAATGACAGTCAGAGGCCAAATATACTTATTTATAAATTGTTCAGACAATTTTTTAATTCTCAATTTCCCTGACATTTCTAGGTTTTCCAGGTGCATCCATTGGCAATTTTCAGGTGTTTACAAGTATATCTAATGTTTTTTATTAATAATTGTTTAAAAATCCCAGATAATAGCTGTTTAGAAATAAATGCATTTTCATCAGATATTTGCTACTAGCCTTGGATTTGGGTCGGATCTGCTAATTCAATGGAACTTACAGATCTGACACTAAGGCATTTATTTAAATTTCCCTGTAGTTTCCCTGATTTTCAAAAAAAATCTAGTTTTCCCTGAAATTTCCCTGATATTTTGACTCCATTTTCATTTTCCTTGAGATTTCCAGGTTTTCCAGGTTTCGTCTGAACCCTGTTATTACCTAAACAAAACAAAAAAAAAAGGATTTGGCGGTTAAAAAAAATGTATTAGAGCTCGTATCCCCATGGAATTCATAGCTATGAAAGCACACCAAAAATGATGAGAGTCCATTCGAACGAAATGCAGTCTGTGTTGAAATGTGCCGTGTTTGTGTGTGTGTGTGTACGCGCATGTACATTTGTTTAATTTGTGCATTACACAGACGTTTTGTTGTATAGAGACATTATTTTGTCTGTGTCAAATTTCTAGGCGTTTTAGGGTTTGTGGCGTTGGTTTTGTATAATCCCTTCTATTCCCCTATGACCAGTCGATACCTCACACTAGAGTGAAATCTACGTAAGGGTTATATGAAAGGGTATGTGCGACCTCACTTGGAATACACGCCATCCAAGTTTGGTTTCCTGTTTTACACAAAGATATTGCAATTTTTGAAGCGTTCCAGAGGAGAATAAGTAGGATTTTAACCCACTTGGCATCTCTTGACTACAACGGCAGACTCGCCATCTTTAAACTAACATCACTGGAAAAATTAACAACGTATTCGTGGTCATCTTTGATTGGGCTACAGGTTTGACGGTTTTGAGGGAAAAACTGATCTTTCTGGGATTTTTAAATCCAGTATCCTATGTACGGAATTATAGAGATCATCCTTATACGCTGGAAAACAAAATGTGTACCGGTTAACGATGGAAAATACTTTTATTCAAACAGAGCCGTCGAACGATGGAATGCACTTCCCAGTCGTGTGGTCGCAGCTTCATAGAAAGCAAGATATGACTCAATTCAACCTATCTTTTTCCTTCCAGCCTTTAAAGTGTTCATGGGTACATGTTGTTATTATTATTATTAGTGCGTTGACACTCTATACTGGCTAGTGCCACATGTAATCAGGCTTATTTTTGTGTGATTTGGCCTGTATTTGGCTTGATTTAGGCTTATATTTGTGTGATTAGGCCTGTATTGGTCTGGATTTAGTCTTATATTTGTGTGATTAGGCCTGTATTTGTCTGGATTTAGGCTTAT
>JAHWFP010028902.1:26103-40407 GCA_023313725.1 Lithobius niger
CTTATATTTGTGTGATTAGGCCTGTATTTGTCTGGATTTAGGCTTATATTTGTGTGATTAGGCCTGTATTTGTCTTGATTTAGGCTTATATTTGTGTGATTAGGCCTGTATTTATCTTGATTTAGGCTTATATTTGTGTGTTTAGGCCTGTATTTGTCTTGATTTAGGCTTATATTTATGTGATTAGGCCTTATTTGTCCGGATTTAGGCTTATATTTGTGTGATTAGGCCTGTATTTGTCTTAATTTAGGCTTCTATTTGTGTGATTAGGCCTATATTTTAGTAATTAGACCTATATTCTAGTAATTTAGCCTATAATTTGCATTACCGAATAGTTACCAAGCAGTATTTAGATACCTAAGGCCACACTAGGCCAAATTACTTGCAATTTCTTCCTAGGGTTCAGTGTGACCCTTTGCATTCTCTAGGTAGTGACAGGCTGAATTGCCACACAGGACAGGATAGGTGCACCTCGCTTATACACAACGAGTTCCGTGACGCGCATACAAAAAGCTTGGAATAATGGAGAGGATTCATAAACGGAGCTCTGCTTGGCCTTCGGTCTCGCTTTGCTCCAAACGAGAGGAAAATCCACAACATCATAAATACATATTTAAGTGACAGAAAGTATTTTGTTAGAATAAATAATGAATTAAGCGATTTAAAGGATATTTCCGATGGTGTCCCTCTGGGTACCATTCTTGGTCCTCTATTGTTTATGATGTATATCAATGATTTTGAAGTAGTCACTACACAAATCATCGGTCACAAAACGGTAACTATAGTAGACGAGTTTTCCTTTTACGTATTCTTCTTGGTATGTTAGTCATTGGAGACCAAGACAGCGCCTTGCAGGTACCTATGATATGAAACAGGCCCCCACTTCTCTGCCTGGCCGAATTCTAATGGCTAGTCGCTCAGTGCTCGGAAGAGACCTGGTTGTAAGGTGTGCTATTTAGGGGTGATCCGAACGGGCTGGCGAATTCCCATTTGCGCTCCCGTTGGCGGGTTTTAGAGAGAATGCCTCCGCGGGGAATGCGGAGCAATTTGGCGCCTTTTCCTCCCTCCGTCTTTGCTTTCGCAGGTCTCTAACTTATTCATGACACCGCAGTTGGTCTCGCTCGGGTCTCTAGCGACTTGACTGATTCAGCCGTCATTAATTGTATTAGTTTTTGCGTTCGTCTTTTTGTTTGATTGTAATCACTTCAAACCTATACATAGTTTAGGTTACACGCTGCTTCTTCTGGTTTCTGGGTAAACAATACGTTGACAATGCTTTCTGCCCTGACTTTTCTTGACGCTTCAACTTCATAGGAATTGTAATTTTTTTTGCTCCTGTAGTTCGTATGTACCATTGGGAATTAAACCTGCACATTTGTGAATTTCGCTACTAGCTTTCGGAGTTTAAGGCTCGTTTATGCAACCACTCGCTTTTGCATTCTCGCAGCTAGAAGCTAGAAATCACCTCAAATTCCAACATGGCGGCGGTTTTATGTCTGCCGCCTCGCAACGAAAACAGCAAATAACGTGAGTTCAGAAGTGTTTGGGAAAATTGTTTCGTAATGAGGAATTCTTTATATTATTGGCACGGATTATAAGACTGCAAGTATTTACTCAAACAATGTCGGATTTAGCTAATCCACTTAGCGTTGTTACCATGGCAATGTCACCTTTGCCATCGCGATTGACTTCTAGCTGCGAGAATGCAAAGGCGAGTCGCTGCGTAAATGCGCCCTTAATGTCAGTCCGACACCAAAAATACATATTAGCCAAGCAAAAAAGGATTTGGCGGTTGGAAAAAAAATGCATTAGAGCTCGTGTCCCCATGGAATTCACAGCAATGAAGGCACAACAAAAAAGTAAGAGCTCACTCGAAGAAAAATCACTTTATGTTTGAAATACGCCATGTTTGTGCGTGTGCGCGCGCATGGATGTGTATTTAATTTGTGCATTATACAGGCGATTTGTTGTTTACAGAATTTGTTTTGTCTGTGTTAAATTTGCAGGCGTTTTTTAGTTCATGGCGTTGGTTTTGTATAATCCTTTCTAATCTCATCATGACCAGATGAATACGTCACTCACACTAGAAATGAAACTATCGCCGCAACTACGATTATGAGGTGTTATGCGGTACTTGAATTAACCGGAATGAATAGAAAATAAATTAATAATAATTGTCGTAAAACTTAGTATTGTTACGGATCAAAATCTATTTTAAATCTAGAAACAGCACTTTCATTAAAAAAATGCATTAGAGCTCGTGTCTCCACGGAATTCACAGATATAAAGGCACAGCAAAAAAAGTAAGAGTTCACTCGAACAAAATGCACCTTGTGTTTAAAATATGCAGATCATAGTCTATTTTAAATCTAAGAAACAACACTTTCATTAAAAAAAAAAAAAAACACGTATTTACTTTGGTTGAAGCGCCCAGACGGGTTAAAGTTCGACCTACAAGTTGTCGGCTTTCACGGCGAGTTAGTTTCGGTTTCGGTTAACTTGGTGATGTATTGTTGGGGAAAACAAAACTACTTTCTTCATGGAGGCGACGTTAGAAAATACCATTCTGGCAAACACTAAACAAACCTATATGAGTGCACCTGACAACAATTTGTACACTTTCATCATTTCGTGCAAACGGGAATTGCGAATTCAGGCGACAAACCACCACCACCGCATATTATGCAAGTTGAAGTTTTTATTTTAAAGTTAATGTTTAAAGGAGACGGTACATAATCTCGTTTCAAACACAACCTAGAGCGTTGTTTTAAGTATCGATAAATTTTCTAAACCGCTCGTTACATTCCCAAGCCGATAAAAACAGCTTCGGAATGCCGCTCGTGATTGAGAAAATTTATCGATAAAAAAAACTACGCTCTTGTGATATTATTGCTGAAAATATATTTTAGGCCGAATTATACACAATATTATTGAATTCGTGAGGGGAAGGGTTGATGGGGGAGGAAAATTACTTCCTAACATGTACCCCCCCCCCCCCCCCCCCTAACATGTTTTGTTGTCCTGGCTATGTGTGGTGGTATCGTGGGTATACATATCATCAAATAAATACTCGCAAATCACTGTAAATTATGGAAAAGAAAATGGAAAACAAGCCATACAGCGAAATCATACACTGGAAATAACGTAGGACACTAAGCCATCTTTATGCACTTATGTTTCGTCGGAGTGGCATGACCCGGATTCGAACTGGCCACCCAATTCGTCCCCAGATCACTAATATAGCACCTTTATATCACTACCGCCACTCCTCCACTGACATAAAGATGACTCCTCACTGGACCCGTCATTTAAAGGCGCCTGCTCACCGTTTCGATAGCGTTGCCCATATTCTGAACACAGCATCCACGTTCCAGATTCTCCGTCATCCATTAGGCTGATGTGGGTCACGTGATCTCGTTTTAGTTACGAAAATCGCGGCGCTGGTGCGAATAGTGTTGTTCCATTTTTTTAATTCACCGCTACTTTCTTTATATTGCTCGAAGATTCGAAGGTGCTGCATGTATGAGTTGAAGAGGTGACAAGGGGCCTTGAAGGTCACAGCACTGACCAGGGCTCCATTCGACCGAGAGTTCTTGCGGCCTTAGGCAGTGGAGAAGGAGCCTTTGTATTTATTTGTATTCAGTAAGTCATCTTTAGATTACATAATAGTCATAGTAGTCATCTTTATGTAGTGGAGGAGCTGCCTCAGCGGTAACGTCGCTCTGTCAGTGATCTGGGGACGAATTGGGTTGCCAGTTCGAATCCGGGTCATGCCACTCTGACGAAACGTAAGTACGTGAAGGTGGCTTACTGTACTCCGTTATTTGTAATGTATGATTTCGCTGTGTGGCACGTTTTCCTCTTTCCCATACCTATCATCCATGATCTGCGATCTCTGAAAATACGCTGGTTGGTGCGTTGTTGCGAATGTGTTGCTAACTATAGCTAAACCAGTGTCTCGTCAACACTCTTTAACAGTTGCTAAGTTAGTTGGTGTTTCCTTTAAATTTAAACCAGCTCCCCGTCTCAATCGTCGCTCACCCATTCAGTGCGCATACAATTCAGCGCTTGCAAGTGCAGAGTGGGTTTGGTGCCAAATTTCCTTTTCTTTTTCTTCTTTTTTTTCTTCTAAGACTGAAGAGGTTGGGATAGCCGAGTATTTTAAGACGTGGAAACGACCTAAACACATCACGACTTGCTATGTGTTTTCGTGCTGTTAGCAATTAACAACTGCTTTTGACTTACAACACGAAAGCAGTACTCCACGAAACGAACAAACAGTACAAGCTGGTTTTGATTATTCAGTGAACCACATTGTTTTGGCGTCACACTAATTCAGGCCGGAAGCAACGTGTACACGTCCCATGCGTTTTGAGTGTCGCCTTAGTTTTAAAACTGACGCAGGATCCAGAGGGATCGTTTGGATTACGCTGCTAATACAGATCTGTGCTAACCCGATCGTTCCGTTTGGATTTTCTGGCTGCTCGTTGCGATAATCGTGAGTATCCGTTCGTTATTTTTTTCAACGGCATGGTTTATTTTTCAGGGGTCATCACTAGTTAGAGTCGCTCAATCCCGTTGCTCGTTCTTTAGCTGACCGCAAAACCGTATTGCCGCGTAGTGTAAGCTGCTACGAGAAAAAAAAATACGTCTAATTGTGCGTGGCAGGGTGTGACTTCACGCGGATAAGGGGGTTGACCACGAAGCAGAAAAGCCATTTCCGGTTTTGAGTAGCTCTAACTAGGCAGATCTGGGAGTGGAAGCGTCACATTATATTGATATCAATGTGCGATTGCTGGCCATTATTTTTTTTTTTACATATTCACAAGTTAGTGTTTTTTTTTCCCATTCGATATTCGCAAGAATGGGGATATTTTTCCCCCCATTTCACGAGCCAGTGCTTTTTTTTCCCTGTTACATATTCACACGACAGTGAGAATCGGTGCGTTGCTTTTCAATCGAGCAATATTTAGCGAAACACGAGTATGGTGTGTACGGCCAACATCACTATTACGCAACACGCACAAACCCAATTCCGTTTATCTACCCGCAGTTTGACGTTACTCGCGAACCGTACTCTTGTATCGCTAAATTGCAAGATGGAAAACAAACACAGGGATTTGTGGTAGACTGCCGTACGCAACGCTTCTCAAAGTCTTTTTTCCTTTTTTTTTACGCGCTTGTAGTACCAAAAATGCTATCACGATAGAGCATTAAAAAAAACATATTCGCTGCTGAACTTGCTACAAGAGAAACGGGATTAACTAGCGGCTGCAGCGATCTTCTGCACACTTCCGCCACTCTCGAAAATGTTGAGGCGCTCACCTCTATCACGCACTACAACAGCGCTCTCTATTATGTAATCTAAACATAGTAACCGTCACAACTGCCGCTTAAAAATTTCTTAGCTTTTTAGGCCTAATTTTAGATTTGACGCATAATTATCAGCTTTTAGGCCTAATTTTTTCCTACAATTTTAATTTGGTAAGTAGCAGCTAACGGAGAGTTGGGGTCGAGAGTACGCTTATTCATTTATGCAACACGGTGCGGAGATTTAACGTTGCCGCGGCGACGTAGTTTAAGGCCTAATTTTCACCTTTTAGGCCTGATTTTTACCTGCCGTTTTAATTTCGTAAGTAGCAGCTAGTCGGGAGTTTTGATTCGATAGTAGGCTATTCATCCATGCGACACGGATTTTCGAGACTATTTTAAATGACGCTAATGTGTGTCGTTAACTAAATGCTTTTGATTTTACGGTTGCGTGTTTTCCTGCACTGTTTAAATGCGACGATCAAATGTTATTATTTCATTGAGTTACCTCGAGAAAGCCTATTAGTCATAAAGAAGTAATACCGTTTTAATTTGCCGTGTTTTTACCTAAATTTTGGTCGCTGTTTCTAACGGTGAAAACCGTCTATCTTTATCTGGTACCGTTATGTAGTTAATCTAACAATACATTTATTTATTTATTTTATTTATTTATTTATTTTATTTACAAAATTATTGTAACCCCCTATGAAGAGCAAGACAGCAAATTCAGATTAAAACAACAATTTTAAAAATAGAAGAAATATGGCGGCGCCTGTTGTACTCCCTTCTCGCCTCTGCTCTCGTCTGAATGAGATTTCTTAATTATTTATCAATTCTGTCGTGCGATGAAGGCAATGCATGTATTGAGCAGGTTGCCACAAATGTGAAAATGGTGTATGCCTTAAAGACGATGCTAACATCAATTTCTAAAATCGAACAGCTATTGGAAAATTAGTTCGAACTTTTGACCATGCTATATGATAATTTCAAAGAGCGTCACAGTGTAACTGTAGCTATGCGTGTTTTGCTCTACTCGTCGGACTTGAGCTTCTCCAACATTTTGCACTCCTCCATGACAATCATTATGGCCGCTGCCATCCCATAATCTCATAGCGGAGGTATCACATTTGGCTGCGCCTTAAATCGCGAATCGGCTTCTCCGGTAGCTTGCAGCTAGCCCAATTATAGCTCCAGCGTAGAGTTGTAGACAATAACATGCCGTTTTTGCTACTTCTCAATATATACACAACGTAGTATTATTGTGTATAACTCTATGGTGGAGCCAGTAACTGGGTTAGCTGCAAGGAGCACTGGAGGGAGAAAGGAAGATGGTCTTATTGAAGCCAATGCTATTAGACTGGATTTCTTAAGCCTATAACGCGTGATATTTGTAGTTAGAGAAAACAACGTTCTTTTAAGCCTAAGAAATCCGCTCCCAAGGCACCGTCTAGACCAGAAGTGCCGTTGTTTTCCGTTAACATTTTAATCTAGTGCACCTTGTAGCTATTACCTCCAAATGGTGTCTCGTAGCCAATATGACGTCACTTGACGCTGCTCTATACAGAATAACAATTGAAGATTCCGAAGGTATTCATGTCAGAAATCTATTTTTTTTTAACTTTCGTCCAAAGACTATATATAGCCTACTTACTTGTTGTTTATACTTCCTTAAAATTGTGAAAGATTCTTCAACGATTGATATATTTTTGAAATCAAGTTTGATCCCCTTCCTCGCCTTAGATTCAATTACTTCCGAAATCCACTCATCCAATGAAATGTCAGACGTGGTGCTCGGAGGATGGGCCATGATTGGCTGGCGAACGGATGGCGTCGTTCCGGTCACGTGACCGGAACTGACGTCGGCTTCTAACATCATGGCGTAACCTAGAGGGGAAGAGAAATAATAAATGAATACGAACAATGAGGCACATAAACGGTAATTATTTGAACATTTTCACGCTATGACCTTAAATCACCTGTCGAATCATTTCATCGTTACGGTTTAGAAAATCGTAACGAAAACCTGCGTAGACGCTTATTTATTTTTTTTTAAATGAATTATTAAAATATGTTAAAACGCTACTCGCAGCCATGGTGACGCTGCCGCCGTACTGCGAGATGAGAGCGCAAACAGAAAACCTGATTAAGGCCAGAACATTAGTAAACGGAAATTATCTCTGGCCGGACAGGTTTTTGGCTGAGGTATCTGATGTTATATGTTTAGCTGCACCGAGCGCGGTAGCGCGAACGATGCACCTAATTTGTAAAAAAAAAACTCATCATTTTCGTGAACAGTGACCTTGTTTACCCTAATTTGCAGATATTACGGGGAAAAATCGAAAACAAATCTAAAAAAAAAAATCAAGGTTGCCCTTCATGAAAATGATGGGTCATTTTTTTCCAAATTACGTGCATCGCTCGCGCTGCAACGCTCGTCGCGGCTAAACATATATAATCAGAATCCGCAAACGAAACGATAATTTTCAGAGATAATTTCCGTTTACTAATGTTCTGGTAGAAACCAGGTTTTCTTGTTGCTCTCTCATCTCGCAGTATGGCGTCGGCTTCGCTATGGCTGTGAGTAGCGTTTTAACACGTTTTAATAATTCTTTTTTTTTTTTTTAAATAAATAAGCGTAGGCTATTCGAAGGTGTTCGTTACGATTTTCTGAACCGCGACTACGATATAGGATCCGACAGAGTCGATAGCGTAAAAAAGTAAGGTTTCCTAATAACTACCAAATATGAACTGTAACTTAATGAATAATAATGATTTGTGCATGTCGGTATAGTCACACCGTTTTTATTCCGAGGAACACGTCTCGAGGACAAACACGAAATTTGCCGGCGGGCATACATTTGGTTACAGTGCTGACGTAACTTTTTTTACCTTTTAGTCTGAGTCTGAACAGTTTGTTTGGTAAAGAGAAAAAAAAATCCCGGCAGACGAAGACTTAAAGAACACTTAACTAAACTATTGTGTGCGCGCGGCGTATCGTGAGTCCTGCAAGTATTTTATGAGCAGCTACGTCTTCCTGGAGGAGGCGGCTTTAATCGACGGCCGCCATTGTTTTTGTAACCATCTTGGATATCAGCAAGGCACTCTGCTACTAAAAACGTACAATCTGTGTTTCTTCTGCAGCGAACTCAAGATAGGCCGCGGACACTATAGGCCTATAGTTACATGGCCCAGCAATGGATGATGTATGATACTTTACATTACTTTACTTTGGGCCTAATGCGACGAAAACGTCAGCTAAAATCATGAATATAGGAACCATTCAACATCTAGTTTTCATTTTTAACCAACTTACGGACAATTCTGAACCAATTTTTTTTTTAGTTCTTAACACTTGGTTTTGAGGGAAGGGGGACGTTGGATAAAATGAAAATGTGACCTACAATTTTTTATGACACCCTGAAAACATCTCAGGGTTTGACACTTCTCCCCGCTCTCCCCCCCCCCCCAACTAAAAATGAGCGTTTCTTATGACTACTCAGGCTATCTGTGAATGATATCCAACAACCAAATTTTAAAATTTTTAGCGCAGACTGATACGTTTTCAAATGTTTCACATTTTCCGTGAAAGGAAATGGTTGTTAAACACATATTCTTGAAAATATGCAAATATGTGGTTTTTAAACCTCTTTGTATCCCATACTTTTTTTTAGAAGACACAAATTAGTCTTCAAAACCTTGTAAATATTATAAGGGGTAGGTGGGGAGTGGGGGAGGTGGGGGGGGGGGGGAGCAAGGCATGTTTCGAAATCTTGCATTCGTTATGAGTCACTCGTGATGGTAGTTCACCGTCTTACAGTGAATTTGTTTACAGCATTTTCTAAAATATTTCTATTTTTTTTGTATTTATGGCACAAAACAAACATTTGTGACATTTCGCTAAAATCCAAATATTTTACCAATTTTTTTGAATTTCTAGTGTGTGCCCTGTTAGGCTATGGTATCTTCTCAACTTGAACAGCGAGCAGCACTGTTGTACCACGTACACCTTGTCTGTTTTGAAGCCTGATTTACGATTGCTCCTTATCATCAACTCTCGCATTCCTCTATTTTTTCTACGTTGCGCATGCGCGGACTTCGGCTTGCTAACTCGATGGGGAGCCCGCTGACTTCATGTATTTGTGATATTTGCAACCAACTAGGCTGCCGTTTTCGATCCAACGAATCTACGCAACTCTGGACTAACAAATTGGTGATACTTGTTATGGAACGTAAGCTGGACCGCTCCAGACGTAAAAATTGTCTTCGAGTGTACGAATTCCAATTGGCAATGTGAATTAAAATTACAACGCGAATAGCAAATTTTGGAAATAGCGTGAAATGGCAACAATGTTGTAGCAATGTTTAAAATGACTGTTGCCTATTACAGCATTCATTAGCAGAAACGGGAAATTAATCGTAAATAAATAACGGTTGCCTAGCCAATAGCGTTCGGCGAGCGAGAAGGTCTCATTGCATAAACGCGCCCTTACCTCTTCCTAGCCTACGCGGGGCCATGGCGCTAGTTGCGGCTACTTAACGCCGCTGCTAAGGCCCCATTTATAATATGGATTTCGACGCGTACGCGTGACGCTCGGCGCGTGAAACACGAGTTTTTCCCATGCTCAACGCTTAAGCGCGATCATTTCACGAGCAGGTGGGCCAACGCGCGCGTTTTGCCATTTTCAAGCGTCACGTGAATATTTACTGGACTTTGATCGGTGAGCGCCAAGCGACGCTCGCACGCTTAGTTGTTGCATGCTGGGATAGGAAAATGGCGGCATCAACGGATTCCATCAGCGTCACAAGTAAGGAAAACGTGGTGTGCTAAAAGGGTGAATGTTTAAAATAAACACCCAAATATCTTAATTATAGTGACCTTGAGCCGAATGACATCGAATCTTGCCGTTGTAGAAGTCTGAAGTTGTGAAACAGCATAGTTGGATCGGAGTAGTGGCCGGCATTGTCAAGCTCACGCGTCTGCTCACGCGTTTGATTTGTAAATGAAAGGGCTTTTGCCTGAGCGTGACGATGTCACGAGCGGGCCAAGCAGACTGTCCACGCGCATTGCTTTGCTCGTGAACTGGCATACGCGCCGAGCGTCGAGCGTCACGCGTACGCGTCGAAATCAATATTATAAATGGGGCCTAACGCTTTGCGTGTGACGCAGCAGGGAGGAAAAGCATTATCACAGGTATTAGTAGCCGCAGCTACCGTTAGGGCCATGCATACGATTGGAAGAGGTTAGATGCTACATCTAGCTAACTTTCTAATCTGTGATGTTGTGCTCATAATCCTATCGACGCAGTTTCACGCGCCACCCAGTGCCAACATAATTACTGCTGTAATCCCTACCGTGTAGGAAGAAGATAATCGTAGGATTAACTCGATCTCTCATCTAATCCCTGTTAAAAGCCTGTCATAATTTACATTGCCAATATGGCTTCCAACTAGATCCTGGGACCAACTAGCTTACTACATCAGTAACATCAAGAATTTATAGGGCTGGCTGTGGAGAAGAGTTTGTAACTCTTAACAGTCCCTATTGAAGCGTGTTATCCTTTCATTCCTATTAGTTCCTATTGCGAGTTTTCAGAGGGCGCCACGTGTTCGAGTTGGTAATTTTTGCTCATTTTTCGGCCCAAATCTAAAGTAAACTAAATTACGACTAAGCTAAACTCAATAATAATCGAAGGCAAGCTGGTTTCTTTTAGTTTAGTTTAATTCCAGGCCGAAAATTGAGTAGATATTCCCACATGAAACTCATGGCGCCCTCCATAAACTTGGACGGAACTAATAGGAATGAATATAAGAGGTTTCAGAAGGGGTCTCAGTCACAAGTTCTCCTCCCCAACCCTATGAATTCTTGGTAACATATATGCAGAATAGGATCTGGGATCTAGGATCTGGCTTCTGATTTTTTGCACTACCCTTCGCCCACTTCAACTCCCGGGCGCATATTTTTTTTTTCGTAAACAGTTTTGCTAAACTCGCTACATAGCTCTCTCAATTTTCCTTAATTTTTTTCTCCATGCAGCCCAGCAGCGTACAGAAAAAAACCCGTTTAATCCGACTTAAGTCACCTAGCCCACCTAACCTAACCTGACCTGACCTGACCTAACCTAACCTAACCTAACCTAACCTAACCTGACCTGACCAAACCTGACCTGACCAAACCTAAATAAAAAAACAACAGATCATCAATAAAGTCAATTTACACGTAATCACCACTAGTGGGTGCTAAATAACCGTAAGTTTCGTAGCGAGATCCGGCCGGCCTATCTGAACTGTTTTCGGGAAAAAATATATACTCCAGTGCTACTCCGGCTCTGTATCGAGGCCGTTCATGGATCCTGCGTGGCGAGAGGTGTGCTTCTTTACATCGCTATTACATTAATATTACTGCATTTGGATTGGTTGTCATTGATCACTATTATTATCTCCTACACCCCAGCGTATAACCAAATATGTATATACAGAGTTTGTAGAATTCTGTAAATGACACTGGGTAACGTTCAAGTATTACGTCATCAGTAAGTGAGGAGGGGGTTCGTCTCCTGATGACGATTCCTGACGAAGCGGGGTGGGGGCAAGCACCATTCCCCAGGAAAACATATTTTAAAGGGTGGAAATAACCCCCCAAAAGGTCTTAGGCCACATAACTGGGGAGTACGGAGAAAATACCCCCTTCAGCGGGGTGGGGGCTAATGTTATTAAAGACGCAATACTTGATGAGGGGGAGGGGCGTTGAATATCGCCAATTTCTGAATGACGTAATACTTGAACGCTCCCATGGTGTTTTACCTACACTGTCGTTTGAGTAACGTTATAAAAACATTTCGTTGTATTGTAATAGCTATACAATACAGTTGGTGCAACTTAATACTACTGAGTGGGTGTCGAGTTGTGCTTATATTTTACAGTGTAGGCCTTCATTTTTTGCGATGAGCTGCGCGAAGATGAGCAAGGAAGTTTCTCGGCCTGTGATGGCGTCTACGGACTGCCGGGATGTGCGATAAATTTCAGCGCCTTTTCCGATGAATTTTCAAATTTACCGTTCATTCTAGGGGCGTACGCTGGAATTTTGTATGGATGGGGCACAGCCAGTATATGAAGGAGCGCCATGTCCGAAATTTTTTAATTTTTTTAAATTTTTTTTTGGGTGTAAGCATATTTCTCTTTTCTCGAGAGTGAATTGGGGGGGGGGTCCCCTCCACTCATCCTATTAGAATTATTCGTAGCGGATTAGACAGTGGCAGTCGAGACCCCAACATCTAAATCGTGAACAATCAGTAACAGATATCCGTGATGATAGTGAGTTACGGGCACGATTGCTTTAATTGTGTGTGTGGGGGGTGGGGGGGGGGGGGGGCTTGTAGAGGCAAAGGAGGAAAAATTTCTAGATAACATCAACCGAAAGAGCAAGTTAACAAGTTGGAGAGTTGTGGATGGAATGGCAGTTTTGGAGTGGGGATGCCAAGGTATTGTTATAACAGGGTATTATGTGGCACATTGTTGTTGGCACAGAGAGCTCGTGGTTGCATTCAGTGTTACACAATGCAATTGTTGAGGGTAAGGAATGAAGGAAGACAAACTTAAAGGCAGATCCGGATAGCAAAGCCCAAAGAAGTTTGGTAGGACAAGAAGCACCAATAGGCCATTTTTCACGTTGCGAACTTACTTCCGAGTGAGGCCAAGGATTAAACGAAGGAGGCAGCCATGTTGCGGGAAGGAAAGGGTAATGTACAGTAAGGAGGCGGCCATGCTGGTGTTAGTGACGTCATATTACTCCAGAAAAGCGAAGCCAGCAATGTCAGCCAATCAGGGAACTGCGAGGATGCGCGTCTGTAAAAATGAGACTGTTGGTTTGCTCGATAAACGGAAATTTATAAAAAAAAAAAAAAAATAACCTAATCTCCGTTTATTATATTTTGTTTTTTTTTTACTAAAGTAAATGCTTTTTCGGAGGCTAACAACGTAAATGGAGAGATTTTATTTTTTAAAACTCCGTTTTGTGCAAATCTACTGGTCACATGCTTCCTTGCAACACTCTGATTGGCTGTTCGGGCTACTTTGGCGGAATTGGTGAATATGACGTCACACCACGGTCCCAATCAGTATATCTTCATGAAAACAATACTATACCGGAACTCGGGAATGAACCATCTTCTGTAGTCGTTCCATCTTTGGCAAGGCCTTTAGAGATAAAGAATGCACGTCGTCCAGAATCAACTTACGTGGACCGGTCCAGTGGATCGCGGATCGGTACAGTAGTGAAGGATGTTGCCCACTGCCCAGTGCCGTTACCTACCAAGAAGGTGTGAGGGGGGCGACGGGGCTTGACACACAGTTTACCAAGAACATGTCGTCCATAGACAGGCTACCGGCTAGTGGAGAGAAATGAACTACGGGACGGCTGTGTATTTATTTCTTCTCACTGCAGCTTCATCTCTCTTCATGTTTTTTACAGTTCTCTTCACATTTTTTAAGTATTCTGGGACTGCCTCAGCATCGATGGTCGGAAACTCTTGCAACTTTGTCCATAAAATGTTTCTGGCTGTCAGGCTTCCACGCCTGGAAAGAGACAGCATGGTTTGAAGGAAAAGGCAGCTCATCTTGTCAAAATTGATCTGGTGCCACGCTGCTAGACGGGCCCGTTATTGCCGATCTGAAAAACGACGGAAGCCCTCCGAGCGCCATCGCAAAAAGAGATCGATTAAAGAAAAAGCAGTCGGTCCCCTTTCCTCGCCCAGTTGAAGTCGGGAGGGAAGGGGGAATAGGAGAGGAAGTAGACGTTTTGTCGCTGTCTCGCACCGATGACTGAGAATGTGGTCTGGTTCTGAAAGAAGTGAGCGTGCAGCGAGGCGCTACGTTAACTCTAACAGAATCGGGGACGAGAATGAGGCTTCCTATCTGGCCTACAGGGGCGGATCTGGCTCAGTGCAAATGGTGCTGCCACGCCGCCTCGTTGCTTGCCATGTTGGATTCACGGAGGAA
>JAHWFP010028903.1:0-11378 GCA_023313725.1 Lithobius niger
CTGTTATACGTTAAAGGCGTACGTTCGTATCTAGGCGGTTATGGGTTAAGTTTCATTCATTTACTTGTCTTGGAATTAGTGTTTTCCATTGTGTAATAAATCTAGTTTTATTTACTGTAAAAATCTATTTTAGCTATGTATCCTTCAACTTTGAGTTGGGTAGTCGAGCGTTCTCCGACAATCTTGCTTGGGCTTGTGTTAATATGATTAAATGCTTGCTTGTTCTATGAAGGCTCTAGGATTTCTGTGTTAATTTATTAATATGTAACTGTCTTTATTTAAAAGTATCTCAACTTGAAAGCGCCGTTTAAACTTGTTAAAAATGTCTGGCAGTTTATCGGCGGTTTGGAGTTTTAATTACTCTTGAAAATTATGTCGAAAAACACAATGTAAAGTCCCCCTAAATGCCAACTCAACTGAGAACACGATGGATGGGTTAGATTTCAAAATGAGTGGCACGTTTTAATTTCTAGTTAGGAACAAAAACGTCAAGTGTGTCGTAAAAAAAGGTCATACGATTGACGTTTCACTTCTTAAAATGTGCGCAGATAAAAATTTATGGTTTTTAATTTAAATAATGAAATCTGCTGTGCTTTACTATTCTTAAAGCACAACGTCACTAAACGGGTCCAGTTTTCTGTTAAAAGTCATAAATTTGTATCCGTATATACAAGTAAAGTGAAACTTTAATTATACAACCGTTTTTATATGGCAGACTTGATGTTTTTGTTTGGAAGATGCGTAAGGGAGGGGGAGGTTGCAGTCTGCTGAAGAGATGAAACGCCTTGCTCCGGCTTTGCTCGTGAGAAACAGTTTTGTTGCGTTCACCCATGTAAATTCTGCATTTGCGCAGGATGCTTAAATAGTGAGAAGGTGTGTCCTTTTCAGTCAGGGTTTTAATTTTTTTGTGTGTTGGGGGAGGGGGTTACGTTTTAAACCAGGCACTAGACTCAACTGTTTGCCGAAATTCTTCATTGAACCACACACACAAATTGTGTATCACTATTTTTTTATTTTTCACTTACACCTGCTATAACTATGTCGAGAGTTTCCCAGACAGTGTGGTTCTGAAGAATCTTTCTCCTAATTAAAAAAAAAAAAAAATGCTCCAACCTCTACTACCATTACAGGTGGGAGAGATAATGATTTGCTTGTGGGAATTTTATTTTTTGTTTTGTTCGCGAGCTTTGTCCTCGCTGTCGACTGGAAGGAGAGTACTTACGGTCATTTCATTCCATGCTGCAGAAGAACTTTTCCTTGGGAATTTTTTGTTTCTTGATCGGTGCAATAAAATAAACGATGTGATAGTGTTGAAATCGCTACTGCCGTAACTTTGGCGAGAAAAATACTGTAAACTGAAATAAAAATTTTTAATCGTGAAGTATTTAAATGTTTGATTAGGCCAGCTTTCGTCTCTGGTAGTTTGGTTTGAAGTTTCGATTTGGTTTTTCAGCAGCCCTTTTACATCAAATGTAACGGATATCATTTTTAACATAATTTCGGCCTTGTGACGCCTTTACCACAAATTAACGTTCACCACCCTACACCGATACACGTAACATGTCTAGTGCTGATGTAAACGTAGATCAAAACAAACAAAAAATTTCTGTTTTAACAAAGATTTTAAAGCAGCAATTGAAAAATAAACTTTAAAAAACATCTTTAGAAAAATGCTTATCCGTTTAGGAATATTGCTTAGCAGTTTTGCAGAATTCTAGCCCTCCTGTTCCAATATGAGTCAAACCGTCCGACATTAAAATTGCTGTACTGTATACTGCTGGGGCCACCGGACTTTAGAGGTCAAGATTAAAAATTTTGCTAATGGGTTTTTGTTATTACCATGTTTTTTGTCGTTGAATCCAGCGTTTCTTAGTTTTTTGTTGGTAAACTGCTGGTTCAAGCATTATTTGTCCAGTATTGATGTATGCTTCTGCCAGGCAAGCCTTGGTTGCTGTAGTGATTTCACACGGAATAATTCGTCTCGGGCTCTTTAGCAGTTTCTGGAGGGCCAGCTCGACTTAATTTCAGACGGTTTAATTACAAGCGGCCGTTGTCGGACTCCTTGTTTTGACAACAACCGGTGGTGGAAAATTTTTAACTACAATGAAGCAAGCGCAGCATTTCCAGCAAGCGCAGCACGGCGCGCGTTCGGATTTCAGACGGAATGATTAAAGCATGCCGAGCAGCGCCAGCCTGTGCTGGCCCGGGTTGGCCGATTGTTGTGTAGCGGCCGTCGTGGCTCGCTTGCGCGCGGCTTGGGACGGCACGACACGCAAACATTATTCCGTGTGAAATCCGCGGGCGCGACATGGTACGCATACATTATTCCGTGTGAAATCACTACTAGAAGCACTGACACCTTAGAGCAAGTCGTTGCATTATGTGTTCGTTTAACCACTTGTGGATAAATAATGCAATTTAACATTTTTAGTTACTTACACTGACAAAATGTACTGCTGTATTAGTAATTGGGCACGTGGCTAGATCCCTCAGTTCGCTTATTGGAATAGGTCATCAAACTTGTATTTCCTGTGAAACTCTGTAATTTGTTTGATACTTTATCAATAAACGAGCTCTTGGTTCTTCAGAAATGTCTACCTATGTCATTATAAAGAAAAGCTTGAATAAATCTTATTACAACAAAGAACTCGTTTTTATATGATTTTAATTGTAAATGTAAACTTGTATTAAAGTTGGTGTATTTTTAGCAGTAGAAATATCGGCCCCTTGTGTGTTTCGTACCAAACTCCGGGTAACGCACCCTACCTACAGGTACATTCCTCCCGGTTGGCTTTCCTGTATGGCTCAGTTTGGCAACATTAGTTCCGTCATGTGTAAATGTTGCAAATGCGTTCATTTTCCTGTTTTTCCTAGACGTGTGTAAAAGTTGCCATGGCATTCATTTTCCTGCTTTTCCCCTCTTTGAGAAACGGGATTGCTACATAACTCTTAACCTATGTAAAGGTTGCAAAAGCTAGTGCTAGCAGTATGCTTGAAATTAATGAGAAGGTTTGGCCCTTTAACTCGTAATTGAAACGATTTCAATTCAGTTGTTTCGAATACCGAACGAAACAACCAAATACTCATTTAAACCAGCTACCAACTTTTTAGAAATATGTATATAACAGCAAATTTCATGCAACTATGTCCATATTTTCAACTGCCATCCTCCTCATTTTAACTTTGGCTCCAATTGGTTGATAAGCAACCACTTGTAGTGCAGGCCAGCCACCCCATCCCTTCCTGCTAAATGAATGGAACTAAATGAATAAGCAACAAGATACGCAACACCAATAAAGTCAAATCAATCCAATGAATGAGTAAATAAATAAAACAAAGTACTACCAAAACCCAAGCCAAACCATTCACAAACCATGTAAAGTAAACTTGGCAGCCACCAGAATACCAACTGAATAAATATATAAAAATTATATAATTTTGTTATTTCTCAGTTATTATTATTTTATATGGTTATTTTGTTCATCTGTTTATCAAAATTGGTAGGTTTTTCTTGACTGGGCTTGCTTATCTCAGTAACTTTCTCATTTACTACACTGGGCATTTGTTAAATTTATGCTTAGGAATGGAGGTGGTTTGCCTGCACTACAGTTTGTTGCTTAGCAACCAATTTGAGCCAAATTAGAATAGGAGGAAGATGGTAGTTTAAGAATGTGCACTTGGTTGTATGAAAGCTTCTGTAATATACACATTTCTACTGTTGGTTGCTGGGTTTTAATGAATTTCAGTGTCAGTGGTTATTAACCGATTACTTCGAACATAAAATCGAATAGTCAACATGCCGTAGGTGAAATAACGAATAGTTACTGCTTATATACAGAACAGTTCACGCAATACCAAAAGTTCCACGTAAATGATAATTTATAGGCGAATTTTCGGTGGCTGAGATCTGCCGCTTTTTCAGGCCTAGCCTTGGAAACTTGCAAGCAACTGCACAAATTTGAATTCGGTGTACGATCTCAGTGGGACTTTCTTGGACAGCTCACTGTGTTGACGGTGCTGCCGTCTTCCTGTGCTGTATTAAGAAAAGGTTCCACTGTGCTTCCAAGTTGGTGACACCAGATAAGGTGACTAGTGGACTGCATACAGTGAGCTGTCGGATCAAATACCACTGAGCTTGTACGGCGAATTCAAATTTGTGAACGTTTGTGCAGTTCCAAGTTTTCGAGGCTAGGCTTGAAGAAGATTGCAGATCTCGGCCACCAAAAATTTGCCTGTAAATTATCATTTACCTGGAACATTAGGTTATTGCTTAACTGTTAGCAATATTGAAGTATTTGGCCAAATACAAGGAAATTAACCTTACACAACAGTATGTGTGAACCTATCAGCTGAACTGACTTAAATCAAATGGTTTTTATTAGGGCTGGTACTTTCCGGTTTTTTAGCTATCCGTTTAACCGGTTTTTTTCCCGGTCGGTTACACGAAAACCGTTTTTCCATTTTCAGCAAAAATTACAGCCAAAAAAAATTCACCCCTGTGTAATACATCACTAAAAAACAAAGCTGAAAAAAAATATGATTTAGGCTTTGGTAAGACAAGCACAATTATTTACTACATGTTGCATTTTGAGATTTAAACTAGAAGAAAGTTGACGTTGATAAATTGAAGTACTTACTTTATCAAGAATTTTGACTTTATGTAGCTTTAAAATTTCTACAAGTTGGCTTATGCCTATTTACGACAACGTAAGCCAAAAACAAAACAACAAAATTTAACAACGTTTTCGTTAATGTTCCATTCATTTCAAATTATGAGCCAGAAAAATTTGCATGTTTGCGTTTTCTGGTAGCAATGCATTTCGTTTACGTGTTATGACGGCGCCTCCCTGCCGTTCGCGCTAGGTATAGACGAGTCCACTTCTCCATGACGCGGGGAGGGCAGATGCTGGCCAGCTTGTCTTTAACTGCCTCGTGTACGCGCTGGCGATCAGCAGTTTGTTTTGAAGAAAGTAAGCAGCTTCGATGGGACAACAAGCCAATGCGGATTATTTGTAAATAAGCTGCCCCCTACCCACCCCGGATTTCTACTTTTAACTGATTTTGAGTGTTTGGATTACTGTAGGCCTAAATGATGACACTTGGCTATTTTTGGCTCGTTCACCGCGGGTTTTGAATGGTGCACGCATCAAACGTTTTTCGGATATGGGATTTATAATCCGTGTAACCGAACGTGGAACGGTTTCCGGTTAACCGTGTAACCGATCCCAGCCCTAGTTTTTATTAATTAGCGTGTAATCCAGATTTAAATAAATAATTTTACCCTTCCTTTAAATATTTCACTTATTTACACTCTGTACATTTCCGGCATAATTTCTAGTTTAATTAGCCTATCTTAATGATCAGTGTCACCGAACAGCTGCTTAGAGCGACAACATTTTCTACAGATGTGGAGAGGTGGTTTGGTTTTCAGCATTTAAATAATGTTCACTAAAAAAATGTGCAACCGTCCACTCGGCCACTCGGTCGCTTTGTCTTCTTGGGTCCTCATGGCCCATCCGGGACCATGATTTCAAAAGCTTAAGCTAAACTGTCTACATTAACAAAATTTGTGTAAATTTGTATTAAAGAATTAAATGGCCAAATACCAACAAATCTTAACACTATTCGGCCGACTACAGAATATTTGAATTGTTGGCCGGTTTCTGAAAATTGTGTGGATCCCTAGAGCAGAAATATTGTGATGTTACGAAAAGTATATAACAACCCTTCCGAATGTCAATCCAGTACCAGTCGACACTTGGCCAGTAGACCTTACAAAGCACTCGCCATTTCACAATTTTTACTCGCCACATATCAAATACGTCTTGTATAATGAAAGGTTTCTCTAATTTATGCATTAACAAAATTGTGCAATTTTCTTCAACTCCAGTATTAATGCAGAAAATCCAGTTATATAGCCCTTATCAATCTGAGCATAACGCCGCAAACCGTTCGTCTCTAACTTGTACGGTTCCAGAAATGGCCCTTTTTTAGTGGCATGCTGTGTAGCTAGTCGCCGATTTGGCGAGTAAGGCTAAATTCCAAGTCAACTGTTGATTTCCACTCGCCAAATGGCGAGTGGCGACCGACATTGGGAAGGGTTGGTATATAACTAATATTTAGTTAACTTTAAATCATAATAAGTTTTGTTTTTCAAATAAAATCGACTTTTTTCCCAACTTTGCCGGCATGAAACCACTTTTAACCAACCAATCCATGGAAAAAAAGTTGTGAGCTTTCCTAAGTCTTGGCATTTAGGAACACTATTTTATTCAGATATTTTTGTTAAACAAAGGTGCATATTTCACAATACACAGTGATGCCCATCTTAAAGGTGGTTTATTTTCACATCTTTGTTCTTTTAACTCGCAAGTTCTGTCTTGACCCTGTATTGGTGATTGCCGATGGAATTCCTAAATGTGTTAGTTCTGTAAGCAACTTAAAATTGTTATTTATTTCTGCAGATATCCGAGTTCGGAAAAGAATGTGCTGCAAAGTGGAACGTCATGACAGAAAAGGAGAAGGAACCCTTTACTCAGCTGGCAAACCATGACAAGGCAAGATATGCCCAGGAGGTAAGTAGACTACCAGGAATTGTAATATTTATTTTACATAGCTAGACAAACCTTTTCCTTTTGTTCCTTTGGTAATCCAACAAGGTTTTCAGCGTGGTTATTAAAGACTAGCATGAAAGTCTTCCTTGTTTGTGTTTCGAAAAACTCCGTAAATTGCATTAAGAACTATTAAAAATATGTGAATTTGGCTGCTTTCCTCCTTTTTCCTCGTTTGCAACCGTGAGTGACCTTCATCCCTGTGAATTAGGCTGGACTGCTGGCAAAGCTCACTCCGCAACAAATGTTAGCATGGTGCTGCGTTGTGCGTCTTCACGTAAATAGTATTTTCATTTACAATCAAAAACATTTCCCTTTAGTTATTGGCGTACATATAAAATCTATCAAAGTATCTTGTATCCAGAATGTTTTGAAAGCCGGCAGGCTCATTTTACTCTGGCTAAAGAAATCGTGAAAAGAGGACTAACGCTATGCCAGAAAAGAAACAACCTGAACCAATAATTGGTTTAGCGAATTTTCGGTAGTATAATATGCTTACAGAGAACATCCACTACCTTCATCAAGCAAAAAGTGTACGAGCACCCACAAAAATAACGACTACATGCTAGAGTTTGAATTTCCCCGCCGTTGGCCGTTTGGATGGTGCTGCCATCTCATGCTGAAAACTCTTGCTGCTTATCCAGAATGTAATATTTTCTGTTGAAAATTTAAAATTGTCTGCTCAGAATACAAAATTGTCCAATGAAAAGTGTTTTTAGTGTAAGTGAGCAAAAAAATGACATGATTTGTCGGATTTTGGCAGGTGTCCTAATACCAGGATACGGTATATTTTGCATGCATGGTTGGATTAAACCCTGTATTTAAAGAATGCTCCATGCCCACGGTCTGTGGGGAGGGGGGGGTGTCTACACTTCTGGCAGACACTTAGGACTTCCTGTATGATGATTTTTCAGTGAATTCGGAGTGCATTTATGGAAGACAGAACAGTCAAATGGCTTATTTACGAGGTGATCAAAGAGCTTACAACACCGCCTAAATAATAGCGAGCACACAAACTCGAGGGTATAGCATCATCCTAGGTTTTTGCTTCAAATGTGTCTAGACGAAATTGTGGCGCAACAAAAACACCTACATCTGGGAGATAACAACAGGGGCTGGTGGAGGTGCAGCCACGAAAGATCATGCCAGGCGGTCATCGTGGCCGAGTTGTGGGAGAGCTCAGCCTAGTTGCTGGGAGGTTTGCGGATCTGGTCGAACTCCTGGAAAGGGTACCTTCGCAAAGTTCCCGCCAGGACTACCGGCCAGGGTAGTGTGAAGATGCTCCTTTGGCAGCTATGGGAACTTATTCTGGACAATAATTCGGCCCCTACGATGATCGGAAGTTTCCCGGTTCAAATCTCCGGGTTTGCCCATCCCTTTGCCAGATATATCTTCTGTCAAAAAAGCTGGTAACGTTCAAAATTGAGCTGGTTCAGCCATACAAGCATAAATTGCTTCAGTTGACTTAAAGAGTCCCAAGAAATTGACTAAAGGAAGTATTTTTGATGAAGTAAAAAACGGAATTTGAAAAATAAAATTAGTTTTACTTATCCTAAAATACTTACCTTGAGGCAAGTATTTAAGGATAAGTAAAAGTAATTTTATTTTTAAAATTTCGTTTTAGCGTTAAGTACCCATCTTTTCTGCAAATAAAAGTGGGTCAGGTGACAATACCTGCAGGGACGCCACCTGGTGGGGGTCTAGTGTAAGGTCTGGCTCATAGATTCATTACCTAAATAAAAGATTTAAGCCAATAACTAAAGGCAAGCATTTTAGGATAAGTAAAAATTAATTCTATATGCCATGCTAGGATATGCCTAATTTTGTTCATATCCTTCCTTTGAAGGCTCTTTTCCCTAGCGAAGAAGTTGGCTTCACTGCTGTGCTCGCAGCCTCCATACCATCGCGCATGTGCGTGGGCCTCTATATAAGGAGCTGCCTCAGCGATGGGTGTCATTCTTCCTAGGTGCCACGGCATGTGGTTCTCTCTCATCTCTCCTGCTTCAATACCTGGACTCTAACAGACTCCAATCGGAGTCCGTTTAGGATTCCACATGGACATCGGACTCCCTTCTCCCGAATTTAAATTAGGCCACGTCCATTCAGCCTGTTCTACACAGCACGAGGCTGAGACACTAACATGATTTGGTCTCCTATTACGAACCCACAGGCTCCCTGACACTCCCTGCAGCTTGCTCTTTCACTTTCGTTGTGTTCTCATACACACGGACTCCTAGCAGCTTACACGGCAGCTCAGACGATCGAGCAACCAGCATTTGGACGACGTCCAAGACTTAAAAGAAAACTACGACACCACCGACCGGGTTTCGGTCTCCCCTTCTGGAACTACGGACTCCCGGATTCCTTTGCAGTTTGCTCCTTCAGTTTCGTTATGTTTTCACACACAGGGACTCCTGCTAGCAGCTCACAGAGCAGCTCAAGCGATCGAGCATCCAAGCATTCGGTAGCGTCCATGATTCGGTGACTACAAAACCACCGACTGAGATTCAGTCTCCTCTTCTGGAACCACAGACTCCTGGCTTCGTTTTACAGCTTGTTCTTTCCACGGACTCCTGCACACGGACTCCTGCAAACACCAATACACTGAAGCAGCCCACGCAACCGAGCACCCAAGTGTTCGGGTGGTGCCCAAAACTCGAAGGCTAACGGACCTCCAACCAAGATTCGGTCTCCTTTTATGGAACCATGGACTCCAGATCCATTTACAGCTTCCTCTTTCAGTTTTGTTGTGTCCACACACACAAGAACTCCTGCAAGTGCCGGTACACTGAAGCAGCGCAGGCAACCAAGCACCAAGCATTCAGACGGCACTCGAGGCTTCTTCGTACAACTTGCCGTCAATTCTGTGTCTTTACTCGCACGGACTCCTATAATGGACCTTGCATTCCCGGATCCCTCGGACAACTTGCCTCTTCTGTTTCGTTGTGTTTTGCACACACGGACTCGTGCCGGACACCAGAACTCTGTAAGCACAGACAACCGAGCGTTCGCTCCACGCCCGAGATTTTTAAACGTACTAGACTACCGACCGAGATGCGGTCTCCTCTTGGAACTACGGAATCCCGGATTCCTCTAGTAGCTTACTCGTTCAGTTTTCTTGTGTCTTTATGCACACGGACTCCGGCAGACACTGCTACGCGGCAGCACAGACAACCAAGCAGCCCAGCCTTTGGTTGACGCCCGAGACTTAAGTCTGACAAGGCCTCAGACTGAGGTTCGATTTCCTCTCGCATAAAGCCGAGTCCCCAGATTCCTCTACAGCCTGCTCATCAGTTTCATTGTTTCTTTACACGCACGGACTCCTGGACGCATTAGCGCATTGCAACACGGACTTCCAAGCAACCGAACATCGGAACAAGGCTCAGAGCTTAACAAATCCATCAACCAAAGTACAGTCTCTTCCTTTAGGGACCGCGGTCTCCCTGATTGCCTGTTCTTTCAGTATCACCGTGTTTTTACACACACGTACTCCGGACACAGACACCGGACTTAACATACGAACAACACTCACAGCAGAGTCCAGCAAGTCCACCGATCGCGATTCGATCTGCTTTTCTGTGATCAGGGGTACTGTCCATCATGTTTCTTCTGCTAACTTGCTCTTTGGTTCCGTGGCATTCTCCCACGCACGGACTCCTGAAAGCACTGCTAATCAACTGTCTTACCGTTCTGCTCTCGAGCCCTCTCTCTTCAGATGGCTTCCCTCGGAACTCCGCTCACAGACTCCCAGCCTCTTGAATCTTCAAGAGTCAACCAAGGAAACCGCAGCTATGTTTAACAGCCTCTCAACCTCTCGCCTCCCAACGACTGTCTTCCCAAGTTATGGACTCCACACACTGGCGGCATCCTGCCAACTTTTCAGCTATTACAACCTCACCTTCTTGAACAACCTTCACCCGGACACTCGTGAGGACCTCGGCTACGCCATGCGACTTCGACAGGTCTTTACTTCCTTATCGCTTACCTCCTCCAAGCCTCGTCAGTGGCAACCGAGCTTCGTTTCTCGAACTCCTCTCTCTCTCTCTCTCTCTCTCTCCCTCCCCCGACACACGGTCTCTCTGACCCTGGAGTCTCCTTGGGACATTCAAGAAGACCATGATACGTCATGAAGATTTTTACAGCCTCTTGTCTCCGGACTCCCACGACAGTCCTCGCCAGTGGCAACATATGCCTTTCGGACACCTCTCGCATTCCAACCCACGACCTCCCGGACCCTGGGTCCACCGGGCAATACTCGCAGTATGGAGCAGAGTTTACATTTCTTCCTGTCTCCTGCTTTCGGTCTCCAATCTCGGGACAGAAGCTTTCAAAGCAGCAACCACACCACAACAGCTGTAACCTGTCAACCGCTCTACTATTTCAGCCCTCACCTTCCGACAGCCTCTTCGGGCTTCCCTCTATGATCCCCCTGAATCTTGGAAGTGCTAGAAGCGTGAACAGCAACTTGACGAAGCATTCACGATCACCCTGTCTTCTGTCACCCTACGACTGTCTTCCCTAGCACCAACCTTGTTTCACGTCTTCACTTTGGGCTCCCCCCACCTCGGCCCACGATCCGCGATTCCCCAGACCCTCAGGTCTGCTAGGGATGATACAGAAAGCCACAGAATCATGACGAACTCTGGGCCGCTCCATGACTCCTGGCCTCCGGTCACCTGCGTCCTGACACTTGTTTATCACCACCTAGGTTGGTTGTCCGACTGCTTAACGGTGGTAAAGCCAAATTATTATATTATTATTATTATT
>JAHWFP010028903.1:13105-83257 GCA_023313725.1 Lithobius niger
CAAAATTTGTACCAGAGGCCACAATCTGAAGCTTGCTATACAATCTTCGCGTCTCGGCTGCCGTCGTTATTTCTTCTCGCTACGGGTTGTTCCAATCTGGAATGCACTTGGGGCGGAGACAGTGAATGCCCCAACTGTTGCTGGTTTTCGCAGGCTACTGGCTTGGGAACAGTTGAATGTGTTCCTTAAGCGTCCCCTGGCCCCCGGGCATTAAACTCTGCCACCAGCAGACCCCCCCCCCTCTCCTGTTCTGGGAACGGTATGAGTGGCTCCCTGCCCTTCCGTCTTCCCTCCACGTAATATGTGGAAAACCAGTATATTTATATTTATTTATTTAACCACCAGGCAGAAACACACACACAAAGTTCCTTTGAATTTTCGGTGAATTCCACCCCGTTCACCTTCTTCAGAAAAAATTGTCAACACAAAAACGTCCGAAAACTACATGTTAAAGTTCGCGAATTCCAGTCTTCAAAAACACGCGCGTGGAGGGATGCATCACTGATCTTCACTTGCCATCTGGATACCCCACTTAGCGTCAAGCTTGGCAGCCAGCGTAGGTGCCACCAATCTGTCAATGCCTTCGTATGTCGGACAAGGTTTCCATTCTGATGAATTCCAACACTCACAACGATGCACATTTGAGGGCCCTTGAGTCTTTGGCGATTAGGCGATTTACAACACTTAAACATCCATTAATGAACATCACGGGACCAACATACGAAGGCATTGACAGATTGGTGGCACCTACGCTGGCTGCCAAGATTGACGCTAAGTGGGGTATCCAGATGGCAAGTGAAGATCAGTGATGCATCCCTCCACGCGCGTGTTTTTGAAATCTGGAATTCGCGAACTTTGACATGTAGTTTTCGGACGTTTTGTGTTGACAATTTTTTCTGAAGAAGGTGAACGGGGAGGAATTCACCGAAAATTCAAAGGAACTTTGTGTGTGTGTTTCTGCATGGTGGTTGTGTGAGTTTTTTTTTACGAAGTTATGTCGTTTTCAAACCACTGTAAACGCCGGTTGCCGGTATTTTGGGAAAATTGTATTAGTTTTGGAAAAGGTCCTTGAAAGCACTTGAATTTTTTGTGTAATCTTGGGCGAACCTGTTTATATTAAGAGGTACTTAGCTCAATTTCCCAGAAAGTTCTCCTAAAGCGTGAGTTTGATAACGTTGTGGGAGTTCACTGTGGTTGTAAAAAGTGATAAACGTCTTGAAAAATGTTAAAATATGACAAGTAAATAATAAATTTTCTTTATTTCAGGTGGGGAGAGATGGAGACAGATGTCTGATGCGGACAAGAAACCATATGTGGACAGACAAAATCTCGAGAAAACAAAGTATGATGTCAATATGGAACAGTACAAAAACAATGTAGGTATCACCTTAAAATAGTTGGCAATTTCTTTTCTGAGTTTGTGTTTCTTAACCAATTATGGCCAAATTATGTGAATGAAATGGGGTTGATAACTGGTTGTATGTCCGTCGTTTAGCTTCGCGTCACGTGCCAAAGAAATGTTTTTCTAGTTGATGCGCAAAATATGCATTACCCATATTTTGGCATGCTTGTCTTCGAGTGCTCTTTCCCCTAGAGAAGTGAAGTTAGTCAACGGCTAGCTCTATACCCCGGTGCGCATGCGCCACACACCCTCCTATATAAGCACCGAGGCGAAACCATGTTTCATCTTTTTTCTCCAGGCATTCACAACGTGTAGACACCTTTTGTTCTTTCCCGGCCCTAGACGTTTTCGACACCTTGGATCCAGCCTTTCGTCAACCGTGTCTAAAGTGAGAGTACGGCAAAGAATTTGACCATTCTACTTTGAGTGATAGAAAATCGAGTAAACAAATGACGCTCAAACTCAAAATGTCAATACTCATCACATCAGTATTGCGAATTTTCTATAGGCATTACCCGTCCTCCTATCTTCGTCAGACAGCAAGAAACGTGTGAACTACAGTCTACATAATTGTACGCTCTCGTCTAGATGGATCGAATTTGGTTCTCGATTGAATTCGATCCATCTAGAAGAGTGCATACAATTACGTAGACTGTAGTTCACACGTTTCTTGCTGCCTGGCGAAGATAGGAGGACTGAAAATATTTATTTTTGGGTAATGCCTATCAAAAATTCGCAATACTGATATGATGAGTATTGACATTTTTTTGAGTTTGAGCGTCATTTGTTTACTCGATAAAGTGATAGTGAAAGTTAGGACCAAAGGTACCTCGAAGGATAACGCTGTGTCACAAAAGGCTCTCTACATGCCATTCCGGCACTGGTCCCTTCTGTCGTCGGCCTTTCATCTCCACTACCAGTATAAAATGGGGATTTTTTGATGACGTGTCTTTTTTTGTAGGTGCCCTTGTTGCCTGCTGACTCCCAGCCGCATCTGTCACCCAAGCTTTCATTAGTTCCCACTGGCCCTACGGGCGACACTTGTCGCGTCATTGCCCACAGTCAGGTTGTGGCCTTCGTACCTTCAAGCTCTTCAGATGAATCTTCACAAAATTCAGGAAACCTCGTCCAAGTTCGACAGATCAAGTCCCGACGAGACGATAAAATTCCTGCCCCATCTGATTATCTTTCCTTCTAGATTGTCGTTATGGCTCCTTGGGTCTGTCATCCTGTGCTGCCAATCGTTCTTCGCTGCTTGACGCTTGGCAGTCGTTGCAGCTCTTCTCGTCTGCCAGCCTTTGCTCCTGTCTTTTGCAGCTGTTCTTAACTGTCGCTTTTCGCTACCTGTCGCCCTGTGCTGCGTATCAATTACAGCTCTTCTGGGCTGTCTTCCTGCACTTCGGCCGAGATTGCATGCACTCTTGCATGCCCTTCAAAGTGAGACTCGGTCCCTAGCTGCCTGTCGTGATCGTTGACCATCGTCGCAGCTCTTCTGGTCTGTTGTCTTTCGTTCCTGATGTTAGCAGCTTTGCTAAACCGCCGTGCTTCGCTGCTATCGTCATTTGCAGACTCTTCCCTCTTCCTTCGACAAACCAGTGACGACCGGATAGGATCGACATATCCCTGCGACAGGTTTTCCTGGAAGGCTTCTTCTTCGTCTGTCACTTGTCCATCTTGGCAGTTTGTTCAGCACTACTGCCACTGCGCCTCTAAGGCCAGGATGTGGCTTCACCCCCTGGCTTTTCCGCTCTGCAGATCAGATTTGTAAGGTCGCAGTCTCCAAGCTGAATCAACAGGTCATACCAAGCCAAGTCAGATCACATAAGTTTTGTCAAGTCGAGTTACTCCCAATTAAGTCGACTAACAACTCTTCTGGACTACCACCCATCGCCACCAGCTGTCCTTCGCTGCCTGTCGATTGTAGCTCGTTTGGACTGTTGTCCTGTGCTACCTGTCGTCCTTCGCTGACCTGTCACTGCCTGTTGTTTGCAGCTCTTCGGAACTGTTGCCTTTCACTACTTGCTGTTTTTCACAGACTGTGGCTCTTTTCAGTCCTTGATCCAACTGCAGCTTGTTATGGCACCTCCTCGAAGGTTCCCTTCCGGAGGGTCACTAGCTCATCCTGCTGAACCTGCTCGCCTTGGCAATGACACCATCACTTGGAACATTCTGTCCTTCACGAAGTCCAGCGGCAACAGTGGTGCGATCACGGAGTGCTTGGAGTGGTCTTCCTTCCGAAGAACCACTCTATCCAGCTGCCCTCTGCCTGCTTGCCTTTTCATTTTCATCTATCTCTCACCTGTCGTTTTGGTCTCCTGTCACCATTTTTTTTATATGTATCGACCATGCAGGCTCACTGCCTTGTTTTCCATCAACCTTTGTACACCTGCACTCTACAACGGCACTAAAAAATACCGTACGCTCCTATTGGGGCTTCCTCACGGAGGACCGTTCTTCGACCATCCTTCCATTGCTTACAACGATCGTCACAACTTTCTCCTTTGAAAGCAGGTCTTGCACCGGTAACTAGTTGCATTAGCTCCCGCAGGGGACACCTTTCAGGAGCAGCCCTTCGCACTCACCTTCGTTTTTCTGTCTACCGTTCTGTTGTTAGACAAGCGGCAACACCAAGAATTTTCGTCCAACAATACCAACCGACCCTGGACAGTTTTCTGAACCACTATCGCTGCCCGTCGCCACCACCGATCGTGGTTTGTCGTGCACCCCAGCTCCACGAACAGAGCAACTCTTTTGCCCCAATTGCCCATTCACCACCTACTCGTAATAGTGCCTGGCAGTTACCTCAACCACATCGTTGCTGTATCTGCTCTCCTTCAAGGCCACCTTTTGTTATCTGAAATGACGCCACCCTGTTCGTTCTGTCGGCTTAGCCTCACCCCAGACCATCACGGTGACTGGACCACCGCTCCCGCCGTCTTTCTTTTCCTCGTAACATACGGCGGCAACCCTTTCCGCTACCTCGTCCAATCTTCGTTTGCCTTCTCGCCTTCTGTTACACCGTCCGTCATTATCAGCAACATCAAGCAACCTGTCGGCTGACTCGGCTTGCCATTTTCACGCCCCTGTTGTCTCCTTTTTGCAGACAAGAGGGGGTGGTGCGTGGCGGCACCCGTTCTTCCTGAACGTATTGCTTCCCTGTCACCGCCATTGTGCATACGGCTCGTCAGAAAGCAGCCTGAAGGCCGATGACCTCAGCTGCGTCCTTCGTTAGGCATTCTCGCCTTCTTTCAGGCCATTGGCTATTCGTGACATCAGCCTTGTCAGCTCGGCCTTTGTTCTACATCTTCATGACGTCAGGGCCGCCACTCGAGTCGTCTCTCACCTGTCATCTTAACGAGTACCAGCACCCTTTCAGCAGACTAGGCTCATTCTTTGTCCATCGTTGTCTCTTCTTTGCCAAGCCTTCTGTCGTCGTTAGGAATTGTCAACAGTCTGTCAACTGACTCAGCTCATCCCTCGCTCGCTTCGGACACTTCTTGTAGATTGGACCGGCGACCAGTACCAGCTGTCGCCTGACGTTTCGTGTCCTTGTCTCCGGCATTACCTCCTCTGCTCGTCAGCAGAATAGCCCACCTGTTGCGCCTCCAAACTACCATGACATCGACTGTGATCTCCTTTACCCACAGCCAACGTGGCCATCTTCTGTCGCCTGCTGTCTTGGAGAATCGCGTCTATCTATCGCCATCCGCCCGTTATTTGTACGACTGGTTCCACTCGTAGCTCTAGGGCGCAAGCTCACCCAAGAATAATGAAGACAGAGGGGTCGACATTACAAAAGTCCTGGCCCTCGGTTCCTTGCAACCACATTCCAGTTCATCAGTAATGCAGGACTGCACAGCTGAAGCCTCGCCGTGTATTTGGCAACATGGGGTTTCGGAATTGATGTTTTCCAGATTGGTTTCACCTGCTCTGGGGTGCTCTCGGATGTACTCCCCAACACCCACCTGAGACGTGATCATGTCTCGTCTTTTCGTTCCTCTTAACAAGTCAGGTGGTGATTCAGGAGGGGAGTTGGAGTGCTTATAGGTAATGCATATTTTCGGTTAGGCAATAGAAACAAATATCAGTCGGTTCTAGCAGGCATTTTATTGTTTCTAGTTGCCGCCTATATTTTAGCATTATTATGGTGCTCAGTGGGTACCACTTCACGAGTACCCTAGGGTTGAGCTAGCTTCCCTGGAGTCGCAGACAATGCATGGGAGCATCACTTCTCTCTAGGTAAAGAGCATTCGAAGGCAAGAATGCTAAAATGTAGGTAATTTATGTTTTTGGTTGGGCAACAGAAACAAAAATCAGGTGGTTGTACCTGGCATTTTAATGATTTTTTACCCTCGCATAGTTTTTTGACAGTTTAAATGTGAACGAGTCTTGTTTGTAGTTGTTGTGAACAGAACTCTGGGCTAGGCCTGAAGAAGGTGGCAGATAATTGGCCACTGAAAATTCGCCTGACATTTACAGACTTTTTGGTGTTGCGTATTTTTGTTGTGAGTAATTTGACTAGTCTTGAACATTGTGGATAGTGCTGTTTAGGAAGTTGATTTCCGTGCGACACCTTTCAAAATAGTAGTAATTTTTATTTGCATAATTCAGCAGTTCACCATTGGACCTTTGGCAACGTTTTATCGACCCATTTTCCGTAGCACGCGCAATGCTATGAAAATCATCAAAAAGTTTACATCCTTGAATCAGTCTCCCCCTTTAACTATTTTGGCTGAAGGTATTCAAATAGCTAATTAGAATGTGGAGCAAATTAAATCTGCTATGCTTATTGTTAGCTTTAGCGTATTGTTTTACTCTAGGCTGCACCGATATTTGCAGATACTGAATACTGGACATACCTGGGCCCTACCAGTTTGAATCGGGGCAAAATAATAAATTTAAAGTTTTTAGGAATACGCCGTACCAGACTCATTCTGTGCTTCAAGTTGCATAATCTTGTTACTTTTTCTGCAAATTTTCAATTATTAACTACAATCAAAGCTCTTTAACAAAATAGTGGGTGAATTATTATTTGCTCCTTATAACAAAATTTCATTTAAAAAAATAGGCAGCAAGCATGTGATACCGTAAATCGTGGATTAAACGCCCATTGGCTTACGCAGTTAATTTGGCAAAAATAGGGGGGTGGGCTTTAAATCAAGCATTCTATTACAGAAAATTACAAAACCTTTAAGCGATCTCTGAAAGACCAATTTGTACATCTTTTTAATTGCTGTGAAGAAGGGAGGAGGCTTAGGAGAGAGATGCCGAGGCCTTGTGCAGTTTCTAGGAGCTAAAGGAAGAGTCCACTATTACTACAGAGGGAGAAGGGGCCAGTAAACATAGCAAGCGGTACTATCTGTAGTCACATCATATAACATTTAGGTAATTTTTTGTAGAAAACCGTTAATTTGAGGGGTGGGCTTTAACTCCACTATTTCATGATTTTGACTTTACAGCATTTTAGGGGATGGGCTTTAGCTTCAACTGGGCTTTTAATACACGATTTACGGTATTTCGTTAAATTGCAACAAATTATCAGCTTAGTTTTCCATAGGCCTACATTTATTTACTGTTACCTTACAACTGTATATTAGAACATGTTTAAAAATAGTCGGTAACTTTCCATTGGTTTTTAACTCGTAAGTGAATTGTTTATGACGGCCGTTTCAAGCCGGTCAATGTACAAAAATATATCACCGATTTGATTGCCAGTATCGGTGTTTCCAAAATAGGTTCGTATATCGTTCAATTCCCTCAGCATCAATAGGCCTACGCGTCAGAACAATGGTACGTATTCTCTTCATCTGTCAGCTCAGGACTAGATGCAAGATCATTATCAAAGTCAATAAAATTAGCAAAGGTTATGCCTTCGATATTTAGAGCATCCATTAGTTGATTGTCATCTTTGGTTTCTTTGTGATTTTTGTTAATTTCATCACCACTTATTCACAGGATCAGCTGTTTTGATGCCAGCAGTGTTAAAGCATTTTTGCACAACTTCTGGCTTTATGTACATGAAATATGTTGCCATTCGATGATCGATGGCTATATCATGTTTCGTGTCTATGTTGAAAGTAACATCTTGGTCAATCGCCGGCGATAGCTTGCCTTAAATAATCGGATAATCGCCTGATCTAAGGGTTGCATAAGGCTTGTCGTGTTAGGCGGAAAAAAAGGAGATTGATTGTAGCCCACACGAACTCGCGCGATACGACGCATTGGCCAGCAGGAACATAATTTTTCTTTTCTGTTTCGTCATGTTGTTGTCCAATTCCTGCAACCAATGGTTAACTTTAGCAGTGTTTTTGTAATTGACTGCTAGCTAACAGGATGCCTTGAAGCAGCACGTATTTTGTGATTTTCCGATCACTAACAACTTAATTTTTTCGACCCGTCCATGTTAAACAGAGCTGCTGTCACACGAAGCTTACTGTTTTTTCCATCGTGACACTTTTTACCTTTTACAGTAAGTGTGCGATGTGGAGTTAGTTTATTGAATACATCTTTAGAATCGTATTCTTGAATTTTGGGTAAATTTTCTTTTAACCAATAGTTGATGTCACACTTGCTGTTTGCCACTTTTTTTTCTGCACAAAATCCTGTGTCACTGTTTAATTTGGTTAGCATCTATCGCCAACATTAAAATAGTCGTGTCCCATCTGACTTTCAAACGATCTTGCTTTTTCCTGAAGATGTTACCGCTCACAGGAATATTTTGAACACGAATGGCCGTAAACCACCTAAATAACGCAACTTCCAACGTCTTCGTATTGGGCAGCTCGAACACGTTTTTGTTGTCCAGTAAAAACTTCCCTTTTTAAATTCTTGCATGATGTTTTCATGGGCTTTCAGAATAGTACTTAGACTACTGGTAGACAAACCATGATCCTTTGCAATTTCAATCTTTTTCTTTGCCTTTGCATCTACTTTTTCCATTATAGCCATTTTTTGTTCTATGGATAAACATTTTCGTTTAGTCGTTGGCGCCATGATTTCGGTTTGCATAGGCTAAAGCGACTCTGCTGTACTTGGTTGTGCTTTCCTATCATTTGTTTCCCTCCTCCCCCACATTCAGAATGGACTTGTCCGGACTGTATACTGGTAGAATGGAAAGCCTGTGAGAAAAGGTTCACAAGAGAGGGGTATGGTTGGAGGGCAGTAGCAGACGACGCAATCTAGGTCACGAACTGTGTACTAATTCTTCCATAATTCGTTATAACTAAGTGATGGCATGGGGTGGGAACGAAATATTCACCTCGTTATAATAAAAATTTCGCAGTATGGTTATTCGTTATGTAGGAAAATTGTATAGAAAACAAGTAGGGCCAACCAAAATGAAATAAATTTTCGTCATAAAGAGCTTTGACTGTACAAATAATTTTCAGGCCAAATCAAGACCGCTCAATGAGCTCACCTCCTCTCACCCTGCACCTTACACTTCCACAACATTTGAATCTCCCACCACTTCTCAGTTGGCTCAGGCCTCCAGTTTACTCCCAAGCTTACTGTCTGAAAAATGCTCTTGGTCACTGCTGTGTGCTGTAAGATCCTGTCTCGTTGTAGCGGGAAGGAATTTTCGCCAGCTGTAGGAAAGTTTAGTGCTCAGTTCCGGAGTCAGGATTCTTCAATAACTCAAGGTCCGTACCACCAAGCCAGACGGTCCAGGACCTGCGGTGCATCCGCATAGTGCCCAGGAGATGCTTGGCAGCGCCGTGCTTCATTAGCTCCACTTTCGTTACTGGCTTCACTTCACTGTGCTGGTATTTTTGCCCATACATGAGGGACTCACTGCTAACACCTAAGTCGTGATCAAGTTCAATTCCAGCAGGGGATCACACCTCTGAGCTTTGGAGGCCTTTGCAATTTAACATTGCCAAGAAAGAAATGGGCCCCTCAATGAATCGGCAAATATTCACATACCAGCACGTTGGATCAATCGCGACTCCGGAATTGAGCAACAAACTTTCCTACAGCTGGCAAAAATTACTTCCAGCTACAAATAGACAAAACCTCATGGCCAGCAGCGAGTGACCAAGAGCATTTCTGCAACAGTGATCTTGGAAGTAAAGTGGCGTCCAAGGCTGACTAGAAGTAGTGGGAGATTCAAAAGCTGTGGAAGTGTAAGGTGCGGTGGTGATATGTGGACTTTTTATGCAAGTTCTTCTAACTTGGTCTGAAGAAGTTATTCATAAATCGAAAATTCGCAGTAAATGTTGCAAGATTATGTAACTTGAAGATTGGATTGAGTTTGGCAGAGCATATCACAAGATAAGTTTTTTTTACAGCCAAAGTAAAATAACTGAAGTAAACTTTTTTTTTGTGTAAAGGTTTTACCGACATGGTTAGCCGATACGGATACTGGTGCTGCCCTGGTTTTACTACCTTGTAGTTATTTTCTTTTTTGCCCCCTTTACCAACATTGTTTATACACTGGCTACCGAGGAGTTTTTCCCAATAGTCCAATATTCAATAAGAGTATGAGTAAGTTTTTATGTAGACTAGTGAAGATTCAAATATTTTGGCCTATAGTGTATATGTCATTGGGCTATATTAAAGATCTTACTACAGTGCTAATGACTTCTTTGTGTCATGAAAAGCTGAAAACTGGCTGACTTGCACAAATGTACTGTACTGAAATGCTCGTTTTATTTCAATAGTATAATTACCATCTCCGCAATAAATGCCTAACTACAGTGTTTGGGAAAATATGTATTTTAAGCAGTAAATCATTAAATTGAAATACCAAAATTGCCCTTTTATATTTTTCAATGTAAAAAGGCACCTTTATTGGTGGCATTTTTTAAATATTGTTTCTAAATTTTGTGGTTTTGTGCTGCGATTCCTGAGCTTTGCACAACTTCTATAAAGTGGCAGCACGAACATGATCATGAATCATATTGGATATAAAGACAATGTTGTAACAAAACAAGATTTAAGTGGTGGACTTTTACTACACTTTCTAGTGTTTCACTGATATAGCATTTTGGGGTTGAGCTTTCAGAGTTCGTACAGAAACTGGAAAATATTGAATTCTAACTCCAGCTAAACTACAGTGTCTCCTGCAACAAATTTGTCATAATTGTTTTGTAAAAAAGCTTGTTTTAAAAGTTTTACTTCACTTATTTAATTAGGTTAGCATCATTGTCAATTTTTATTTTCGCGCAATCTCAAATTCCCAAAATAACTGCACCCCGCCCACTATTCCTTTCTGCTCTGTTTTTTTAAAATATTTTTGTCCAAAAAAACCATTTTTATATATATATATAAATGGTTTTTTTGGACAAAAATATTCGACAGTTCGCAGTGCTGGAGGCGTTAAAAACCCACCCAACTGCCAGAGCTTTAATACTCTAGCACTGGGAACTGTAGAAAATTGCTAAGATATAATTTTATACCTTTGAACTTTAAAATTCCTTCATTTGTGCTGTTTTTATGATTTTCAAACAAAAAAACGTTGCCTACAAATGGGAAAAAAATTGCTACTAAATTTTAACAAGACTTGAGGGTTAGTACCAACAATTTCATTTCTTTACGTCTGTCATAAATATTAAGTGTTTTGTGCAGAAAATCTGTGGTTTGCACACACTTTTTTGGGGATTAGGCATTTTTTCTGGGGAGACAATATGGTGTACTGGAAAATAATACAAACTTGTTGTTCCCCATCTAATTTCCGCTGATTCAACTCGGCTGTAATAGTCAGCATTATTGAAGCAATAGTGTTTGCTTCTAATTGTTAGAGCACATATCCATTTCATTGTCGGCCGCTCACCCTTCTTTGCTACCGTGGCAAGAATGAGACCGCTCGCCCTCTTGCTGATTGAAGCTTTGTTTGTTTAGTCTTTATACCTAATAATCTCATCATCATTAAGTCTGCTCCCAGGCGAAATATATAGATAGATATGCTGTAAAATTCTTGACAAAAACATTGCTATGTTTTACAAACCCTGTTTAATACACAATTTATGGTAACAAATGGCTGTTTTGCAGAAAACAAGAATATTTGAAGAAAGTAGATAAAATTGTGATATAGAAAAAAAAAATATCCAGAAATACATTTTTGGGTTAGTCTCTTAAAAGTGGAAATGTTTCTCGAATGTTGAGGAATTTTATAAATCTTAGTAACAAGATCGGGCAGAACATTATGTCCCCTTCATATTTATGAATATATCTGGGACGTGTAATGTCCAGAAAACGTGAAATATCTGGGGAATGTAAAAAATGCCGGAAAACTGTTTATGATGTTGGTGTTTGTGATGAATTTGTTCTGAAAGAAGTAAGAATGCCATTTGTATATTTTCACATAACTTTGATTTCCTTCGATATTACATTTTTGAATGGCAAAGCGTTAAAATGGTTCTTGCCTTTGACCCTTTTGCAGCTTGCCAGCGGAAAGCTCGTGAAAACAGAGGTCAGCTACCAGTCGTGCAGTTTCTAATAGTGCTGGGAATTTTCAGTCTTATTTTAATTTGTAGTTCAAAATTATTCTTGGGGGGGGGTTTAAATATCTCCTCTCTCTCTCTCCCCTGCCCCTCTTAACTTTTACTGCTATAGGAGTGTCAAAAGTCTGGACAAAGCTGAACATTAACCCCTTAGTCCACTGGACATAGGACAAGTTTGTGAATAGTGAAAACGAAAGTATCAATGTCGGTGACCTAGGACATGCATTTTCCGCGATAATACCAGATCTAATCAATCATATATTCAATTATTCATTATAATTTTGGGTGACAGTTTGGCAATTGAATAAGACGATTGGGTCTCTTGTACGTGAACAAAATGTGTGATAAAAAGTCAAGTGCGCTATTAATATGCATATGCACGCTAAGATTATGCTAAGATAAAACTCAAGCTATGACTTTGAGAGTTTGTTTTAACTTCGAAAGTTCTCCAGGACAATGCACAATCTCTAGCAAGAAACACCACTGGTATTCGCAAATTTTCAAGCACTTTAAAGGTGATGCGAAGTCTCTTCAGGCAACTTCGAGTTTTTCTCTGGCTTACATCACAGGCTAAATTTAAATCTTGCCCTCTGTATTTGTTGGGCTGCTTTTTTGTTGGACTGCTTTCTCCTTTGACACAAGAGTCGATCACATAGGTCTTTCCTAGTTAAAAATTGGATGGAGGATGCGGCATGTGCCTGGATATTCATTTAGCTACTGTTGTGTGCCAGGATTATCGGGGCTTCCAAACAGAGGAGTTGCCTGTCCGAGCTGAACTGGAGATGGTTGAACTCAAGCCACAATTGATTCGAGTGCTGCCTAGTACTCCGAACCCAAGATACAGAGCCACGAGGCAATAGTTAGGACGTCCACTTATCGTGCTCGATCACTGCCCGGCATGCTACCCTTGCCTACCCGTCCATAGCCTGCATGAGTGAGTGCCCTCCCATTCGATACGGTGTCCAGTGTTTTTGTGTGTACTGCGACTCAGTTTTCATCTTCGAGTGGCCGTCGTATCATCATATGTTGCCTAACATGGTTTGGCATACCTATCATTGTCTTACTAATGTAATACCGGTGGCATTTCTTGCTTGAGATTGTGCGTTGTCATGAAGAACTCAGTTCAGGTATTGTCTTTCATCTTGAACCAACAACTTGGATTGGTGTAGCACTCGTGCTCCTGAACTTTGCAAGTTATTTCCTAAGCTAATCCGACCTGGGTACACCACTTTCGTCAAAGCGGCGTGACTTGTTAGAGGGTTCTTAATTCTTCAGCGCACTCATGAGCGTATGGAGTCATGAGATATGTAAGCGTTTGATAAGCAGGTTCTTGAATTTTTGAGTGGAACCCCATTTTGAAACTGTTGTTGGCAGTTGTAAGGCTCGGAGGTGTGATTCATTGGCTGTGTTGGTCTGGAGAAGGATCTTAGTCGTCTTCCAGTCTGCCTTGTGTTTGGTAGTTATGTGGGTTACGATTTCACAGAAAATTCGCCCAGTGTGCTAAATCCCACCTGAATTTAAGAATGACTTTGGTTTGCGTTTTTCTAGATGAAAGTAAGTTCAATAAAAAACCGAAGTAGACATACGCTCGATTTTTATATTAGTTATTTCTCGTAGCCAAGTGACTTGTATTCTTTCAGTTTATTTCCCCAATAAATTAAGAGAAAAGCCATTTGGCTATAAGAAATAACTATTGAAAATGTCGAGCATATGTCTACTTTGATTACTTACTTTCATCTTCGAAAGCAAACCAAAACTCATTGTTAAATTCAGGTTCTTGGGGAAGAAATGTTACAGAGCTGCCATCTTTATTCGGTCGGTAAAGTGGGAAATGAAGAGCCCAATCCCATACGACTTGATGATTTAGTACATTTAGTGCCACAGGCAAGTGGAGGGGGGGGGGAGGCAGTGGTGTACGCTGAGGATCATGAAATAAATTGCGTGTTTAGAATAAGCTAGACGTGCTGTGGTGATAGCGCCGAGTTAATCAGTGAGGGTTAGGAAAACTGTCAATGTTATTAGCTACTCGCTGTTTAAAGCTCGGCTAGCTTTTGAATTAATCCACCCTTCCCCTCCAAGAAAATAATAAAACACCTGTACGGCAAAATGATCCCTTCCAACTTTCAAATTTACTTAGTGCTGCTGTCAATAGTTCAGCGTAGTGACCTATAGGTGGCACGATAACAAAAAAAAAATTATCCCGATGGTGTTTTAAAAATTATCGGCTATAATACCACGAGTGCTTCTATGAAATCGATAATTTGTGCATTTTAGCACGAAACTCCTTTCCAGGATTAATTTCCCGAGACCTTCGGTCGAGGGAAATTTGTTGGAAAGGAGTTGAGTGCTAAAACGAACAAATTATAAATTTCGTAGAAGCACGAGTGGAATTCGGTTAGAGAATTTTTGTTTTTCTTTCCGCAAAACGATTTTCCGAAGTGATTTCGTTTTAGGGTTTCACTTCCGATTTGCAGGGGAATTATCAATGTAATTCTGTTTTGCTTTCGATTTACCGGGGTCTTTTCAGTGTAAGTCGACCATGGTCCTCGGTTTGCGGAAAAGAAAACAAAAATTCTCGCAGTAATTTATAAATTAGCCATTATAATTTTATAAATAAAAAAAAAATCTTTGCTGAATCCTGCGGTAGGTTGCTTGGCCCACAAAAGTAAAAGTACCTAAACTAAAATTATGAAAAAAGTAGACAGTTACTTGTGGAGCCTGACGTACTGTTTCGCCGGTCCTGACTATAAATAAACAAAAAATCATAACACTACTAGTTTTTCACACTATTAACACATATTCTTTTTGGGATTTGTGCACTTTGATGAAAGTGTACTTTTACTTTTTTTAAACATAATGAAAATTAAAAAATAAATTATTTCTTTTTGTAAAAAAAAAAAATAAGGAAAAAATACTAAAATATTTGTGTTTCAACAAAATGATTACGAAAGCAAGCTGATGGCAAACAAAACCTACTCAAGTCTAAATACAGCAGGTTAGCCATAATGATAATATTTCTTCACTAATAATTTTCTGGCACAGAATTCTAGTCCCCCATGGTGTTATTTTTCAGTAAATTTGTCAGTTTATTTCATTTTCATCTCTAAATTCGTTAAATCTTCCAATTTCCGAGACAGAATCGTTTACAAATCCGCCAAATACCTGTGAAACTTTTTACAAGGCCTTTAATGGCGGTCCATAGCTGAAGTTGAAGCTGTAGATTCATTGCTGACACGAGACGTCATGTTGGCTTTCATTTTTAAAGATTCTCCGGCTAAGCAATGGCGCACTTAGACTGCCCTCCATAGTTTTGTATAGCAAATCGAAAGAGAAATGTACCAGTGCATTTTTTGGACCAAGGTGTTAAAGATGCCAATACTTAATAGAAGATACAATTTTGATTTTTTAATTTGTTGCATCTAATTATAAATTATTTAGTTGCATCTAATAAATTTTATGAGTGTCATGTTGGATTTGGTTGTGTTTAAGAGTGCAAAATGAATAACGCATTAAAAACTTGGCATCTATCGCCCTGTACAATCAGGTTTTAACAATCCTATATTTTTGGTTTTATTAACGCTCATGTTATGAAAAACCTAGCAGAGTGAAATATTTCATATAAATATGAATTCTACGACCCAATAAACGAATGGAGATCACACTGTGTCCCGTTGACACACTAGTTATCCTTAACCGTTCCTGGAAATTTGCTTGTCGCTTAAACCATAAGCAGACGATGCTATGAGCGTCGGCAAACGTGAAACCTGTAGTTTTCCAGAGAACGCACAAGTGATTTTGCTTGATAATTCGATACGTCATAAAAAGTGTAAGATAATCAACAAAAATTTTTATCGCGCTTATTATTGAATTATGATCATGCCACCCGTGATAACCTTAAAAAAAGATGTCGTGGTCAATTAACTCTATTCTTGTTTGTCATTACTGACAAACTTGTTTAAGATATGTTCAGGTGTGTCCAGACTATTTGACCACCTTTTATAATACATCGGGGGATCAATATCCGTTGTCCTTTAGGTTTTCGAATAGTAAAGCTAATTTAACAAAACAGCATGTTGTCTTATACCCGCATAATGGCGCAGGCCTTCCTTGCACCAAAGCAATGTAAACTAACGACACATTTTTAGTTTTGCTAGTAAAAAACATTCCCTCCATACAGTCATCCTCGTGTAACATATGAGTGGGCAATAGCTAGTAAACAGTACTTGTTTTTTTTTTTTTTTGGTGGTGTAGCTATATGGTAGTAGTGCAGAGAAGTCTACCCTTTTAAATTTTGTACTTTTACTAAAATACGATCTCGAAACAAATAGAATACTCTACTCGTATTCCGCAAATTTTCGACAGTTCTTTGTAAGTAGATGGAACACACTTCAACTGTCTTCATCAGACGTTGTGCTTGGTTTTCTCCTTTGGCTCGCAACATGGCACGTGCTCGGTTTTGAATTCGACCGTCAAATTCAAATCCAAGCACGTGCCAGGTGAACCAAAGGAGAAAAACGAGTACAATGCCTGATGAAGACGGTTGAAGTGTGTTACATCTACTTAAAAAGAACTGTCGAGAATTAGAAGAATATGGGTAGAGTATTCTATTTGTTTTGAGATTGAGAGTATATTTTTTCGGAACTATCGTATTTTTAATATTACTTAATATTACTTTTTACTGCAGGTTAAACAAAATAAACTAATGCGTATCGCTATGGTTATCATTCCCAGCACTAATAAGTACACTAATTGTTGTAATCCCCACGCCCCGTGCCTTCTCCATTTTGGGGGTATAATTCAATGCTGCTGTAGTAGTACAGGTGCACGTGCATGAAACGTAGGTGTTTGTGGGCATTTTTAGAAAGCTGATATTTAGGGCTCATAATTAAACTCAAAAGTTAAAATATTGGGCTTTCGTACTAGTGTAACTTATGGTTAAAAAAAAAACTATGCATTGTCTGGTGGAAAAGGGGGGGGGGTCGTGTAATACATTTTTCTCAAAGCGTAATCTATTTATGTAACAGAATGTAATGGGGTAGTCGATAGGCAAAAATGCATGAAATGTCTAGACGGCGGTCTGAAGTTTCACAAGAAAATTGATTCTTTCACTAAAGAACCACATTTGCTTTATTACACATCCAACGACAAAACTCATGATTGGGAGGCTTTAGCACTCTGTTCAGAGGAAATTTCCTTTTTGCATAAAGGCCGTTGACATTTTAAGCATTTTTGCAATGCTGATTTTAACTTTTTGCTGTTAAATCGTGGGGTGGGCCATTTGCATTAGAGATTTGAGGTGAACACAGCAGTTAAATTTAGTTTTAACTCTTGTGTTTTAGAGCATTGTTAGTTTTGTATTCTTCATCACGAATATGTTAAGTTAAACTTGCTACTAGATTTTAATTTTCCTGAACATTGTTGCAGCACGTAGGTGGCCCAATTGTCGAGAAATCACTTGGGACTAGTGAGGCCACTGTACGCGGTGAACGTTACCAAACAGAACCATCGTTGGACGTATACGGTGGCGTGCGTTCGGTTTGCCTTAATAGATTATTATTTTTTTTAATTTTCCTTTTTTAGTTTGCCTGCTGCCTGAATCAGTGTTGTCATTCGTTTATTGGGGAGCCGTTTCGTAAATTGTGGTAGTACACGCAGCTCGTTAATTGGATCTTCATCTTGCTTTAGGTTGCTGTTGCCGCAGCACAGCCAAAACCCCCACAGCCGCAGCCACAGCCACAACAGCAGCAGCCACCACCCATGCAGCAGCCACAGCCTCTTCCTCGAATGCCGATGGGCGTGCAGCAAATGGGCGGCATGCCCGTTGTCCCCAACCAGCAGGAGGGTGATGAAGAGGATATGGACGGAGAAGACTGGGAGAGTGACGAAGAGAATTCCGAGAGCGATTATTGAGCTATTTCCCTGTTGTTGTTGACGGCGAAGACGCAACTTGTCCTGTCACAGTAGTATTCAGTGGTGGTTAGGAGTCCTTCAGTGTATGCTATTCTTACAGTAGATGACTTTACTTAGTATATAAAAAGCTATTGAATCTTTCCTGAATATCTAATGTTAACTTATTCCTCATGAATTGTGGCCACTGCCTGTGACTGCAATCTTCATTGCACTAGAAAAAGAAAAAGAAAAAAACCAACCCAACATGCTATTGGACTAGGACGGTTTAAAGGATATCCTGAGCCTCCAACAAATACCAATTAAAAGGGAGAGTTTGCGTTGAACGAACACCGTGAAAAAAACGAAGGGTTTACCAAGTTACCATTGCGATGTACTGTTCAAGCTACGTGAGGAGTAGCATACATGAAAATATTACCTCATCTAGCAGTGGTAGTTGGCATACCTTAAAAAATTCAACCTCAAATTCTCTTCTACTATTATCTATTAAATCTCTTAAAATCTGCAGCATAGCAGATGTCTGCTTGTTGAAAGGCGTTTTCGTACGAGCGTAATGTCTTTATTATTTTTGTCATTTTTCGTAGGCTCGGACTGTCGGTCGCGAGCGATTTCACCCTAGCTGATCGTTTTTGTTGCTGCTGATACTTGGCCAGTTGCGTGTAAAGATTAAAATAAATAAACCTCGATAGCGGGAGAGGAGCACCCGATTTGACCTCAGCCAAGGGCTTCCATTTTTTTGTATTGTCGTCTTGCAAACAATTTAATGGAGATGGTCACACTTTGTCGGCTGTCGGAGCTGTCTTCGAAGACCATGCCCTGTAACCTTGCGGGTGACATCCCCCCCTTTCCCCCAACTCTGAAACTCGTCGTTCGTTTCCTCAAGATTTTTGCCAAGTGTCAGTTAATCCTCTGTGTACAAAGCATCTGAACGTTAACATTGTCGTGTTCATTTGAGCTGCTGTGATTGTACCGATTAGTTGCAGCTTTCACCTGTTGACTAATTCTGTGGGTGTCGATTACATAATGAAAAAAACTTAAAAAACGGTAGTCATTTTAGATTCCTGCCCCATCATCTTGTAGATAATTTTCGCTAAGATACTTGCTGTCGGAGATGATAAACGTCGATATTATTATTGTATACTTTGCCATACCCGACGATCGAGCCACTGTAATGTTTTACTCGGCTCATACAGATTTGTTTCGTTAATATTACAACATTAATGGCGATGATTGGATGTGGTTCTACTTTTTTTGTACGTTTCATCTATATTGTAATATCTTGTATTTATCGGCAACCAACTTGAATTTTTTTTCGAGGACAAACTCTTTGTCTTGTTTCATATGATTATTATTATTAGCCCCGTGTTTGGTATGTGTGGATTAGTACACATGTATCACTTGTTGTGAAGTACTACCCCTATGGGGTTTTGCTGAGGTGAAAGTAGATTCTGAAAATTGTTTAACAAGGCGGGCAAAGATTAGCATTGTGTGTTTTTAAAACGAAGGGAAAATTCAGGGCTAAAGGGAGTTTCTGGAAAATTCCTCTTTGCAAAAAGGGATTTCTAGGAATTTCTCTAGTATAACAAAATACCTCTTGCCAACTAAATATGAGTGCTTACATAGCCAATGGTTGTGGTAAAACTCAAAATATTTTGTAACTTCAGTTATATTTTCATCAGCATTCATGATTCGTATCATTTTTTTTCTGCAGCATACTCCATCCAGTGTTCATTTTTTAAGTAGCGCGTAGGTTAAATCATGGTGCAGAGCACCTGAATCTTGCATTGACATCACTTAGAATATTCCACCAATTCTCATTTTTTTAAATGAAACAAATATAATTATTAATAAATAAATAATGTAATTTGTGTGTATGGCAAAGTGTTGAAATTGCCAGGTATCAACTCTCATCTCGTAATACTTTTCCTTCAAGGCATAAGAAATAGTTAAAGCTAATCAATTATATTTGCAGTGAGGTTCTGTGTTTGATGTGTCAATACGTCGTCTTGCCAAATTCTAAATAAACTACATAACCTTTTGCAACCAAAGTAGATACATAGGCTGCTGCTGCTGTATATCAGCCGTACAACGAGTGCATTGTGCGTGTGGTAGTTAAATATGCGCTTGTAAATTGGCTACCCTATGCAGTGCTTTTTAAACTGGTTTTGACGATTGTTCCATGCCTCACTAGCAATAAAAATATTTAAAAAAAAAATGCAATGTTTTTATTACACCATGATTTTAACGGCATTGCAATGTTAAACCTTGTGTACTAGATCTAAGCTGAATGTGTACAACCACAGTATTTGTAAGCGTTTTGCTTTTTTGTATTCTTTGTATTGTGAAGGAATAAAGTGAGACATTGTATTATGAACTTAAATTGATCCTTCTACTTAATTCTGGCTGTCTTTTGACTCTTTATGTAGATAGTATTGACTTAAACCAAAATACGGACTCTCGAAGGGACCTGTAACCGAATCTTACCGGTAACCAAGATTTCAAATGAAGCTTGGTCTAGTGAGAAAAGCGCAGTGCCACCATTGGCGTCTGCAAGTACTGTGGTGCCACTTATTGATGAAGTGCTGGCAGTAACTGGGACTCTCGCCAGTCATGTTCCACGAGATGACTTGCACCACTGTCACTGTTGTGAAAGGTCTATAGGAGTACTTGGAGCAAGATGGGTTTTGCTGCATTTATGGAGAGCAATGCAAGCAAAGAGCTAAAGCTATTTTAACCCAGGGTTGCCACATATGCTTTTTCATACTTTATTTTTTGTATTTCTTAACGAAAACGCTTTTTTCGAGCTTTTCTATTTTTGAACTTGTTCCTTTGCAATTGCGCTGTGGTGCAGCCTGTGGATTGAGTTAATGGAAAACCCCTTTCGGGTTTTTGAGGCGGTGCACTTTTTTATATTTTTTAATTGAATTTTCAACTGCAGGGAATACTCAATAGAGGCCAGAAATGTTCCCGAAATAAGCTAAAATGCATTAGCTCCGGAACTTCCCCGAACCCCACTCGGGGAGCTCGCAGTGCTCCCCCAGACCCCTTGGCTGGAAGAAAAGGGGCACATTTGGTCAACACCCCCCCCCCCCCGGGGGGGGGGGGGGGTCAGAAAATCCTGCTTGCACCCGTCAAGCGAATTTGTCATCCTAGTCAATTTTCTAAAACCTTGTGTTTTTTATGGGCTTTATTTTACAAAATCGTTTGGTAAGGGAATCCCCAGAACCGCTGGCCCAGATGCTTTCCTTTTGTCAATTGCTTTATTTCCCAAAATGTCATGTCACAGCCCTGTTTTAGTCCCATAAAGAAGATAGTTTCTCCAACGTGAGGTTGACATGATTAACCGTATGAAAAGTTTTGTCCTTTTAATCCTTTGCGTGCCGGGCCTGTTAATTAACCAGGAAGGCACAGCGCATGCCATAATGGGGGTATTTTCAGAGAGCTTTCGTTCACTAAAGGCGTGTGCTCAAGTTTCCCACAGATTTCTAGAGTGCGACTAGTTTTTAGCAATATTATTTTTTTTCCTGAACAGTGTTGGTTAGCGCTTGCTTGCCCGTGCATGACAAAAAGTCTGACCATTGCATCGCGTTGACTCTACCAACTCGGATGTTGATTAACATAGTGTGCGACTTCTTTAGACTGAAGTAAGTTAGCATGCCAGTTTTCGACAGATTTACACAAAACGACGGTGATAACGTTCTTCATTTAAAAAGGAATTATTCATGAAGTGAATAGGAATACGATGACCACCGTTGGATCGGTTAATGATGCGTTACGAATGGGCACTGCAGACGAAAGAGGCCCGGCTCGCAGCTGCCAATCCTGGAGCATCAGCCTGCAGCAGCCAGCCTGCTTGTCTCGCGTGCTTGAGCGGTTGCCGAACCTGCCCATCACTGCCATTGACTGAAATTCCAGGATTGGATGAGAAACATTTGAATAATTGTTTTGCGTCGTTGGAGTATGTTATTTTTTTTCAGTATGGATATCGGATTTCCTCAAAAACGAAACTGGTAGGGGATCGGCACATGCTGAAGTCTTTCGTCACTCAACCATTGCATGTAAAGTCAACAAATGCAAACAGGTAACACAAATACTATGTTGTGTGTGTTTTTGCTTAATACAGTACAATTGATTTCCCCCGTCCCCCATAAAAATTTTTTTTTTGCGAATTTTGGGTCTCTACTGTTAAACTGTTCACTTTCATCCAAAAATACGTCCCATTAGTTATTGTCATAATTCGCTCATTTAATGCGCTCTGCCTTAAGCTTAACGCCTTACGCCCTTTGAACTTTTGCACAGTTGCTTATGGACGTACCAAAGGTCAGCGAATCGGGGTGGGGGGAGCTTAGCTTATTTTGCCCCCCCCCTCTCCAAAAACCCAATAACTGACATTCTTAAACAAGGACGCACCAACACTGCATCAGTGATTCGACGTGTTTAGTACAGAAATGCTGAAGGTGGATAAAAAATTGATATGCGATGGACGTGTGCAGTTGGAAAGGCAGCATAAACTCTGGACACGTCTACACATTCTGAATGCGTGGTGCACTGAAACGTATACATATTGCACATCACATATAAATTAAAAAAAAAAACCGTCTCCTAACTTTTGCTACTGTGATACGGCAAATGAGCGATCACGCGATGATGTTCGAATCGGCCAGATAAGGATTTCTCATCTGACACTTATTTTTGTTAAAAAAAAAAAAAACCTGAAAGTTTCGTTGCTGTACAGCTTCCTGTCCTCTTCGTTGTGACTCGAAGTGTGACTCGGCCTCCACATTACGACGTCAACCTCCTCATTGAGTGAATTTTGCTCAACCGCCACTAGACCCTTATGAAAATTTGCTTCCAGCTGACGACGACCCGACAGCCATCCCCCTATTTGATCTTCTCAAAGCAGTCAAGGCCATTATTCCCGACGACTACCTTTACAAACTGGACACTCCCACCCCCAAGCCTAAGAATAGGGGCCTTTCGACGGGGTTTGGTTATGGCCTCCGAGATGAGAACAAGCGTGAAAGAGCAAAAGTTGGACAGTCAACGGCCCTATTTAGAGATCTCCTTAGAACTGGAGGCTCCCTCCTTGGTAAAGGCGACCCTCTTGAACTTGACCAAGATCCACCACCTCCTCGTCCAGGACGTGAATCCTGGTTCTTCAGAGCAACCGGTGACGGTGGCGCCAACCCCCACCAACTTGAAACGTACCAACAATCTGAATTCCTATCAACTGAAACCAAGATGGATTTCGGCACTGCACGCTACATCCCCCGCTGCACCGAGGTCCCGACGGCCATCCTCCGCGAGAACAACAAAACAGTACCTTCCTAAAGCACCGAACAGAACGCACCACTGTTACAGACAGTTTGGCTCCAAACTTGACGTCGCGCGTGCGCAGTGATGTTACATCAGCCGTTCAGTACCTTCCTAAACTACAATACAGCTCAACGAGCTCAGCAGCTTATTGATACGTCATACCTTCACCGCGACCAGACCTAGCTAATGGATTTAACCAGGATTGGCTAATAGATGTGACCAGGCAAGAGCAATGCCAAATTGCGAACCATCTGAGGGAGGTGGTTTGCTGGGATGGAGGTTTGAGCATGTGCGAGCTAACAGTTTTGACGAAACGCATTCGTCGCTGACGATGTTGACGTCAATCAAGCCGCATCAACACGGATATTAGCAGGGAATGTGCCAAACTGTCACCAATAGTGGTGCGTTTGGTTCGCTCTGTTAGGTTGTTTAGGAAGGTGCCGAAATACTCCGTCTAGGCCTCCACGCCAAATACCAAGCTGACGTCCTCGCCACAGCCATTATTACGCTTTGTGAGAGACTCCCTCGTGAGACCAATCAGAAGAACATCAAGCACCTTCACTCCTCTAATTGGTTCACCAAGGCGCTGTTCAACTCCACTCTCCTGCTAATGGACATCGTTTTAGGCACTACATCCAATCTCAACACGTTCACCAAACACATCCTCCGAAACCAACCTCTTCACAAAATAGACACCCTCTTCAGAGATCGCATCCCTTCCCTCTCTCGTCACTTGGACATCTCCCGCAAACCAAAGAAAGTAATCAAGCCGTCTAACAACCAGCCCTTTCGGAAGCCATACCGAGGGAACACCTCCGACCCAAAACCATCATCTCAAAACTCCAACGACCAATAACCAATCGTCCCATGACAAGGCAAAACCCTCTTCCCGTCAAAATCAGTCCTTTCGCCGAAAATTAAATATTGTTGCCAAATTCATGTTCTTTGTGTAATTTTCGTGCCAGTCAAAGGGCACCTCTGTCATAAACTAAACACAATTGTAACCTTTCATATGTAGACAAATATTTTTGTCACATGCCTACCTACATGTCAGATTCGTGTCATTTTAGATTCATGAATCATGTCAGATTCGTGTGTTTTCAGTGTGTTTGGTATATCTTTGTGGTACAGTGAGGAGCTCATGTTTGGGTAGATTTGGGAAGAGAGGTGTGGGAAGGTAAAGGGGAAGTCGCAATCTGCTGTATAAATAGCAAAACGTATATTAAACCACTTCACTTTTGATAAAGCGATAAACCAGGCAATCAAATGAGCTACTGGTCCCGGGCGCTCAAATGCCTTGCTCCGGCACTGGCCTCCACAGCTGCTATGCGGGCTTACATGGTTGAACCACAGGCTAAAGGACTGGCACCATGCTGGAGGACTACCTTCAGTTAATGAAACGGGCCTCGTCCTTTCAAGAGGACTCATTCAAGTGGGCCTCGGGGCCACGGTGAATTTAATTCTTAGATCTTGCGACGCGTACCTACAGTCTGCCGCCAACGTCCGTATGGTAATTAGTGGTCATCTTTGCATGTTTCTTGTGTACTCCTCTTCAAAACTTTTTGATGGTCAACTGCTCTCTTTGTACCAGAAATGTGTCATAATGTGAACCCATTTCAGACTCCGAAACCGGCGGCTCAAGGATGCCCTGCTAGCAAGTCTAAACAGAATTCCTTTCGTCGGATCCCCTTTTGGCCTTCTTGTGGGGCGTCCCTTACCTCTACTAAGTACGTCAGAGAAGAGGGGCGGAGGGGGAGGGGAGCAAGTGGTCTATATCAAAGATGTGCGGAGCAAACTATACAATTTTTACGGGACGAGTCGTACTACTACTGAAGTTGTGGTGGACGTTCCGTTCGTTGGGGCAGAGGAGCTCCTAAGAGGCGAGGTTGAGGATTCCTCCATTCCTGTTCTTGACTTTTCCGGAGATAACTGTACTCCATGTCAACGATGAGTGTGTGTGTGTTTGGGGAGGGGTTGGGGACAGGCTACGGCCAAAAGTTGTACAGCTGATCAGTTCGGGTAATTCTAGCACAAGATACGGACTGAAGACGACGAAGCAGGACAAACAGTACCTTCCTAAACCACCAAACAGAGCGAACAGAACGCACCACTGTTAGAGAGAGACAGTTTGGCTCCAAACTTAACGTCGCGCGTGCGCAGTAACGTTACGTCAGCCGTTTAGTACCTTCCGAAATTGCAATCACAGATCAGCAAAATCAACAAGCTCAACAGAGCACTCGTTACGTAATACGGTACCTTTAACATGACCAGACGTGGCTAGTTGATTCGACCACGGCTACGATAATGGAGTTGACCAGGCATGAGCAATGCAAAATTGCGAACCATCTCTGGGAGGTGGTTGCGGGTGATTACCAGTGGTGGAGCTTTTGAGCATGCGCTAGGTACATAAACCGATTCGTTGCTGACGATGGTTGACGTAGACAAGCCACATCAACACGGCTTTAGTAGGGAATGAGCTGAACTGTCACCAATAGTGGTGCGTTGGGTTCGCTCTGTTCGGTGCTTTAGGAAGGTACTGAAAGTATATATTTTCTGCCAAGCGTTGACCTTTCTCTGTTCATCCTACTTACGGCCAACACATCCTATTGGCAAAGCTCAGAAGTTACAACGTGAGTGTGGGAAGAGCCACGCTCGAAAAGGTTCAGTACCTTCCTAAAGCAGCGAACAGAACGCACCACTGTTACAGACAGTTTGGCTCCAACCTCGATGTTGCGTCAGCCGTTCAGTACCTTCCTAAACTACAATACAGCTCAAAGAGCTCAGCAACTTATTGATACGTCATGCCTTCACCACGACCAGACCTAGCAAATGGATTTGACCAGGATTGGCTAATAGATGTTACCAGGCGAGAGCAATGACAAATTGTGAACCATCTCAGGGAGGTGGTTTGTTGGGTTGGAGGTTTGAGCATGTGCGAGCTAACAGTTTTGACGAAACAGGTTCGTCGCTGACGATGTTGACGTCAATCAAGCCGCATCAACACGGATATTAGCAGGGAATGTGCCAAACTGTCAACAACAATGGTGCGTTTGGTTCGCTCTGTTTGGTCGTTTAGGACGGTACCGGTTGATTCAGGGGACCCACGAGTGGTTTGCTAGCCTTACCGATTAGTCATGTGGGGTTTCCACGAAGAAATCTGGTTCCTGTATTAATGCTCTTTGGGACAAGGGATGGAATATGAAGCGATAGTTACAACATGGGGTGCCTTCTAAAATTGACTGCAATTGAGTTACTCATGTTTCTCTTGGATCATGGAGTAACTCAAAATAGTCAACCCTGGCGTTACGATCAAGCATAAGAATACAAGATGACTTCACTCCTAGGGAGTTAATTCACGCGGTCGCGAGATTTTGAGTTACTCCGAGCAGTTAGGTCAATTTTCGAAGGCACCCCACTCCCTATGGCTTTATTTGCTCCTGGTAATTTGTGATTGGGTTTTTCTTCGTGTGGTTCATCTTAGTTTTTCTCGGATTTCCTTGCTTTCATTCCTTTCTGTGTGTTTTTGATCTTCTTTCATTTTTTTTCCTCCACTGTTTAACCGATAAATAATTTTTCCAGCCGGGTTGTGTATCCGGTTAATTAGAAACCTTCGTTAGGGCTTCTTAAACCATGCTCAATGGCTGTTTGCCGTGACGTCACCATGAGTTAGCCAATGACGAACGAGAACAACGGCTGTTTGGCCGTCTGATTGGACTACCCCAGTCACGTGATATGCACGTGACAACAAACAGCTATGGCGCGTGGTATAGAATTACCAGAAACACGTAAAAGGTAGCCATAGAAGCATCGCTGGGTAGTGGCGCCACCTTACGAAGCGAAGCAGCGAATTTTGAAAATTAGAAAGTTTCATAAAAAATCTGTCAACTGATGGCGTTATTCACAGATCCAATGGTATCGTTAGCTACGTTCATCTTCGTCGAGCGCTGTGAAGCGTACCGCGTGACTCGGCCTTATATTACCCAAGGCTGCAACCACCTGCTGTTTTTAGTTTCGGTTTCGTTCAACCAAACTCTTTTTATTTTTAACATTCTTTTTAAAAGCATATATCCGTAACGTCACGGTAACATATAACATTTCGTTTTCGTCATGTTTGATTTCGTGCGATTTACGTTTGAGTTTGGCGTTTCACAGTCACGAACTAGAATTGAGTATTTGGGTCCCTCTAAATATTGACGAGAGTTAAAGGAAGAGGAGGTGGCGATTAATGAGTTGAAAGTACGTCGACGATTTTAAATTAATTTTTGTGGGAACGTGCGCCTCGTGAGATACAGCTCCATTTTCGTTTTATTTATCTACCAATGCATATGTACAAAAACTGTGTTTACATGAAAAATGACGAACAGGTCAGTGGCCTGAAAAAGAAATTTTAACACGAAGCATGGCCTTTATGTGCATTTGAGCAGAAACATGTTGACACGTTCAACCTGTGTGTAAGCAGGTTGTGATATTGTTTGGCTACCAATCTCTGTTCGCATTTCGCAGTTATAACCGTGATCCAGAGAGTATACAGCATTGTTAATAAGATAGGTACTGTATAACGTAAAATTAATGCTGTTATAGAAGGAATATTTGGTTGTAGCGTGAGGTTTTGCTGTGATGTTTACTTTCCTATGTCGGGTGTTTACTTTCTGATGTCAGATTTGTTTACATGATCTGTGCGTGATTTGATGCACACAGGATTCTTGTTTGGTACTTTAAAAAAAAATTACTGCTCCGTTTTGAAACATGGGGGAAAAACCGCCGCCTATCTGATCTCTTGCTAGAATTACCTCAAGTGGTCCGCAGAACAACTTATTCCCTCATCCTTTTTTTTTTTGGGCAAAGGTTTCATTTGACCATAGATTGGAAAGTTAACTAGATATACGATCTTGCATATTCCGATCCTACGTGAGGACCTTGCGGCTAGTAATACCTTTCCTAATGCTTTGCCTTCTAAGCAGCACGACGGTAAAGCATTATGAGAGTTATTAGTAGCCGCAACTATTCCAGGTCCTCGCGTAAGAGTGGATGGCTATTATTTTGTAATCTGTGGGTTGACCTCGCAAACAAACAAAACTGGGACCTTCAGCTGCAATCATCGCATCCGCTTATCCTCTACAGTGGAAGGATGGACGGAGCAGCCTACGCCTGATTGCACAAAGCGCTCTATGTCGCTATGAGTGTTGTAAAGGAACATCCGCTTATGTGAGGTATAAGCAAACATGTGGTTGTGGCAAGAAAGCCCCAAGTTTTATTGGTTTCTGGAGGCCAAACGAAGACTTTCCCCCAAAATTGGTATGGCAAAATGTTGCGCAGTGGACCGCAATTCTGCAACGAGAACGGATTGGAGAGGAGGAGCTATTCTTCCCACAAGCCTGATTTTGTTTTTTTTAATGCTTAGTAAAAGTGAGAAAGAAACCTTAACCCGTCGACTACCACGGAAGTACACACAACAATCGTTTTTTGGAGTGGTGTGTACGTAGGTTATTGCGAATCGATCTAGTATTGGTTTGGCAGGGCGACCAAGCCACTCAGCCGCATATTGCTCACAGTGCTCTGGTTTCCAGGGAACAGTAACAAAGCTTGCTTTTGGATGCGGGGTTTCGTAATAAGAATTTCATAGTTGTGGAACCTTTTGCGGTAAGCAAAAGGTTCCCCAAGTATTCTTTACTTGGATTACAAGGATTCTTTACCTGGCAGTAAATGTTTTCTGGTTGGCAACAGTAAGGGGAAAAAGAAACATGCTTCCTGGAGGAGGGGTGTGGACATCAGTGCAATAACCACTTCTGGATCCAGGCGAAGCGAAAATAAGTATCATGACTATTTTGTCAGCTAGTGTTACCAATTTACACTCTTTAAATAATAATTTTACCAATCCAAACGCTCAAAATTAATATTCTTCTTGGTCGAGAGTTGGTACGTTGCCAAAAATATATATAACAGGTTATAACATAAATGAATGTCATAAGTCATACACAACAAACTGATGGGAAAACTTCCATGTAACACATGCCCGGATGTGCCTCTTTTTCAAGAAATTTTCCTTGCTTAGATACATATGCTCTTCGAAGATCCAGGACTATAGCGACTTAATCTCCGACATATGAATGCACAGGCGACCTTTCCAATTCAAGCAGTTGCGACTTACGTTTCAGTCAGACTGCAACTATTGATAGAGGCAGGGAATGAGCCGCCCCTCCCCATCTCACTGTGGGGCACCTGAATGGGCGAAAATCATAATAATAAAACCTACATTTTGTGATGTGATTTGCATCTACAGTCAGGAACCAGTAAGGTGCAAGCTGAATGATGCAGCCTACAAAACTTGTAAGGTAATGTGGGACGGTGCCCTAAAGAGCTTGCACCGTGGCCATTCGTTGCCTCCCTCATTCTTGTGTCCAGAATTATCTGTTTTCTGTGGTAACTTCGATGGTACTTCCTAGGCTATCTAAAAACGTCGTTATGGAACATTATACTGTGAAACTCCAAATCCAACAAAACGTAAAAACGAATTTAACTTCAGTTCGCTCACTTTCACTTCGCCGAGACCACCTAATCTCGCTAATTTTCGACAATCACTGCCGTCTTCTATCTAGTCTATCCTAGTCTATCTAGTTCTTGGTGCTCAGCATAACCATAAGTTACATTTTGTAACTTCGAGAATCTGTACCTTTAGCCTAGATGACCTATCGCCAACAACACCTAGGCTACGTGCCGTATCTTTCTCGTATCTCCCTTTGTATCCCTCTCTCTCCTTAGTTGTCCTCAGACCTCAGAAACTCGTTATGACATTTTCTGCTGTCTCCTCTGCCTTCTCCTCACAGAGGAAACACGTTTTTTTTTTGCTTCACTTAATTAAATTTGGCACAGCCATTTTCGTTTCGGCCATTTTACGCCTACTAAGCAGTAAGCCATGTTTTATCCCCTTCGTAGGGGAGTTGCACCGAGCCATCAAGGGCCCTGATGTCGAAGTGTAAGGAATCGAGATCTTTTTCCAGTTAAGTGCATAGATGAACGTATCCATGAAGTCGTGAATTCATTTTTCTGGGGTAAAACTACTGAACCCTTCGTCACGATCACCCATGTTCTAGATGTGTTGAAGGGAATTCCGAGAAGAGGAGGAGTTGTACGTAATACGGCATTGTACCCCATCTATCCAGCACCAAGCCACATAATTAAACTACAGTAAAACCTCGTTAACTCAAACTCGCTTAAGTCAAACTATCGGTTAAGTCAAACAATTTTGTGCTATTTGGTTGGCCCAATACAAAATTACCCTCGTTATCTCAAACAAATAACGGTTAACTCAAACTCCAGATGGTAATTTTACTTCTTGGTACCATGCATTCTGTGGACCGCTTCTGTACCCGACAAAGTATTTCTGCTGTTTTTACTGAGGAATTAGTAGTATATTTCACATATTAAACCAATTTGCACTTAACAAACATTGGATGCAAACATGTACTTGGTATTTCCCATGCTAACTGCCTGTCTTATGATTTTATGCATTTCCGTTTAACTCAAACTCCGCTTAACTCAAACTGCATTGCCAGTCTCGCTGGAGTTCGAGTTAAAGAGGTTTTACTGTATTATGGACCAACTTACGTTTATCATTGTGAAGAGAACCATCAGTGATCGAGTATCCAACAAGGCCTCAGCAACGCGTGGGACTTTATTACGAACAGTGTTGCCACTGGTAAGAGGGTAGAGGCCTGATGGTATCGTGACAGCACACTCTGCTGACCAGGGCAGTTCTACGGGTTGAGTGAGTCAGTCGCTTTCTACCATTCGAGACTCGTCATCAACGACGACCCTCCACACATACATGTGGCAAATAGCCTCTGGCCCTCAGTAGATGTCGAAGGAAACCGGATGAAAGGTCCAGGCCTTCCGACTGGCAAGAACGCTACAAAAGACAAAACAATATGCAAAATCTTTCTATCAGTTGGGTGGGGGGAATTAATAAGCTTTGTCTCGCAACATTTGCAGGATCAACAGAATAGTGCTTGTGGTAGAGGTTCATATTAGGCCTGGCTTCTTACTAACATGCAACTTTGACTGCTGTTTAGACCATGCACGTCGCATGCAAATTAACTGTACGGAATACACTCGTTGAATGGATGGCTTGGCCATCAATAAGAAAATATCAGGTCTCTGTGCTAGATACCGTATTGTAGCTGTGGTAGCAGCAAAAAAGTTCTAATATGTATTGCACCTACAGTAACTTGGAAGGATATCAAATGCAGACATGGTATACGGGAGAGCAAATGTAAACAGTGGGAATGCCAGAAACCTGTACATAGAAACATTTACAGATAATAACCTCTCACAAGCGAATCATAATTTTAAGACTTAGAAGGGCGAAACGAATACGGTTTCAGCAAGCGAAAGAGCAGAAACGTTTGCTTGTTAATTGATATTAAGACTTACAACTTTTTTGTGTTGGTTTCGTCCTTTTTTTTTGCTTTCGTCCATTGTTATGGCCTATACAAAAAATACCACAATGGACGAAAGCAAAATGAAAGTAGACGAAAGCAAAAAAAAGGACGAAACCAATGTAAACAAACTGTATATCGGTGCCTCATGGAAATGGGGACATTTTCTCCGGCATCTACCGAGTTTCATGACGCCCACACTGCAGGTTTTCGAGTCCCGGCCGTTTGAGACTGGGAACGGTCAAGACGTGTTTGAAAGCCTCAATTGGAGGAGCAAACCATGAACACATTCACGATAATCCCTGAACCAGTACCAGATCTATTTCATTTTCGGTAAACCATATATCATGTGATATCGGATAGGCAGAAGTGGTATCAGTACACTATACAGTGCATGTGTGTTGATTAATTTAGCATTATCAGATTTATTGTAATTGCCAGATTTATCATAATTAATGAAGCATCAGATTTATCATAATTAATGAAGAATTATCAGATTTATCATAATTAATTTAGCATTATCAGGTTTATCATAATTAATTTAGCATTATCAGATTTATCATAATTAGTTTAGCATTATCAGATTTATCATAAATAATTTACCATTATCAGGTTTATCATAATTAATTTAACATTACCAGATTTATTATCTTAATGATGATTAGTAGATTGTGTTACATTTTTTGACATGATCTCTTTTGGGGTGTGGTTTACGTTTCTTTGCAGGTTTGCATGTATTAATTTTTATCAAGAACTTTTAACAATTTTATATTTTGCCATTTCTGCTACGCTGTAAAATTTTAAATCTCTGCTCCGTCATTATACAATCAGTTTTTTCTTTTTAAATTTTTTTTTTTGCAGATGTACCTGAAATGCACTAAACATTCAACTTGGCGGACTCGAAGATGTACTGGTAGCACAAGCTGCTTTCAAGCCAAGCTTCTGCTCAACAGTTGTGCTATTTGGTAGATATGAACGGTTCTCCCCGAGACCTTAACATTCCGCCTGGACCACCACCAGGCAGAAAAGGTAATAGCTTTGTGCCAAATGAACTCGACGTAAAGTCCTTTTTGGATCCCATCGGTGAATTCCTTCAGCTTTTTGGTCTTTCCATTCCATTTCGACGAAAGCCAAAACATTCCTACAGCTCCGAGAACCGTTTTCCTAATCTGTACGATTCTTCTCTGGATAAAGAACACATTGAGTTAGCACAGTTCAGTTACATTGAAATCGAGCCAGATGAATTGGGCATTGGCCACGATTTTGACCAAGTGGACTTGAAAAACCCTACCTGGTGTGACTTGTGTGGTGACTTTATATGGGGCATATACAAATCACAGAACTGCATCCATTGCCGATGTAAGTACAGCAATTCTCCTTAATCCATTCAGAATATTTGATGTTTTTTTTTTTTTGGTTTTTTGCACAAACACTGAGTGTCAACAATACTCACAGTTTAAACGCAGCACTAAAAGTCCAAATTCACGTTAAAAACGCGTATGAATTTTCTGCAATTGTTGCTAGTTATTTTCCTAGCAACTGCTTATTCAACTAGCAACTAGCAACTGCTTTATTTATTGAATAAATGCTTATTCAGAGACCTGGCCTGGTCTCTTGTAACCTATGACCTAAGAAGTATGTTTGGGCACAGGAACAAGCACACTCGGTGTCACAAGGAAAAACTAAGAATCTGTTTACTTCGGTGAAAACTCAAGACAACAGTACTCCAGAGTTGAAACGCAACACCAAAAGTCCACATTTCACACTAAAAACTCCTACGAAATTTCGGCAATTGTGACTAATTGTCTTCCTCAGGCAGTCCAGAGACTTCACCAACAAATTATGGTGCAAGTCTCTGGACTGCCTGAGGAAGACAATTAGTAACAATTGCCAAAAATTCGTAAGAATTTTTAGTGTGAAATTTGGACTTTTGGTGTTGTGGTACGAGTTTTCACCAAAGTAAACAAACCGATTGGTAGGTTTTCTTAGTGACACCGAGTCTGCTTGTCCCTGTAACCAAACGTCATACGGTTACAAGAGACCAGGCCAGGCCAGGCCTCTGAATAAGCATTTACACTTACGGTAGGTTTTGCTGTATTTGCAAAATTTATCGTATCCTGGTATCTATGATGCCTGACAAAATCCATCACCCAACAAGACACACAAAACCATCATGTATATCTCGCACAATTTTCAAATAAAATGACAAGACAACTTACCACAAACAAAAAATGCCACCTGGGAAAGTAATGGCAATATTCCAACAGATGAAGCTCGGCTACCACAAACTATCTTGAGTCTGCAATCGTTGAATCGTACTTATCATCGTACTTCATGGGTGCACATTAGGCTAGCCTCTGTTAAGAGGAGACAGTTACCGAGATCTTTTCCTATAATAGTGACATTAGCCTACTACGTTTCAAATTAGGCACTTTCAGATTTGCCCTAAAAAAAAACGAAAAACAAAGCATGAGATGCATGCACGCCCTTAGGTTTGTAACAGTGACCGCTTACCGACACAATGCAACCAACTGTTATGACAACCAAGCTTGTAGTTTCACAGTCAGTTGTTGGTCGCAGCAAATACAAGAATTCGTGTTTTTTCGTAAGTGGACTGCCATCATCCAACGACTGACCAATGGTCGGGAAGTTGCTTTGAACACAACGGGTAAAATGCAAGATGGTGTTAGCGGACACTTCAAAGAATTGATTAATGCTTTCTACCTTCACTAACATCTCTGTAACGTGATAATTGTGGAGATCAGCTAAACTAAATACGGAAGTACAGTATGATGAGTGATACTGAGAAAATTTTCTGGAAAAATACGCTATTATCAAACACTGCAGTATACAGCAATTAGCTTGTTTGGTGCTAAATTTTCGACAGGCAATCACAGATGGTGTGGTAAATGATGTCTTGTCTTCTTCAGGCATTGCTTGCTTGAGTGTTTGAGTTAAGTTTTCACATCATATTACGTGTTGGTGGAGCATTTGTTGCATCTGAATGTGGTGCGCGTGACAGCTGATCACTGTTTGGGATGATGGGCGTCGTGCTTGTGTTTGCAGTGCTTGAAACTAGCATATTTTTCTTGCAAATCATGTCTTCCGAAATTCAAAGTAAACCTCATACCGAATGATGAGTGGTATGGCGTTAGCTTAGAATTACAACATAGGCGTTCTAAGGGACCGATCATTATGTATCGCTGGGGGGGGGGGGACACTTTTTTTTTACACGATACCAAAAATTAGACCATCCTCTCTGACTGTGTGTTGAAAATTTAATGCCCCCTTACACATAAACGAAAAAATATGCAGCTCCTCCCCCATTACCATAAAGTATGCATAAACAAAACATGAATATTGACGCATGTCAAATGTTAGACCTTAACATTTTAAATTAATGTAAAACATTTTCAGTTTAGATGGACTTGCTGAGCTAGACAGTTCTCTAGAGGAAATAACATGTATTTTATATACAAAGCTTATCTGTTTTGCATTATCCCTTCCATGCAATAAAAAGTTTCATAATTAACGGTCGTACACTTTTCCCAAAAGAAAGAAGCAAACAAGTAATTTTGCTGCGAATTTTTGGTATTTTTTAAAAATGTTATAAACACATGTTCGTACTAGTACCTAATGGGTTAATTAAAGACTTCCTGTTTTGCATCGTCTGTCGTCTTTTTTTTGGTTTTAAAAATGAGCATTAGTGTGCTAAACTAATGCTTCTGCATGACATGTGCGAATCCATACAGACTTTTTTGTTTGTGGTGATTCCAGACTCCAGATGCAAATTGTCTGTTTATGTGACAGTGAGCCTCACTTAAAAAAAAATTTGGAGAAAAAAGGAGTCTTCTTCCTTAATAGAAGAAAGATCAACACAAAACCACACGGAAGAACACAACAAATGTTCACTTAAATTTTCGGCGAAGGCGAACGCAATTATTCGCCAAAAATTTAAGTGAACATTTGTTGTGTTCTTCTGTGTAGTTTTGTGTGCTCTTTCTTCTATTATGTCGTGTCTAAACCACAGTAAACGCCGGTTACCGGTTTTTGCAAGTCTTCTTCCTACTTGCGTGCATGACCACCACTTAATTAATTACTGACTTTTAATCCTCTCCTGGACTTTGCTACTTCATGCTCTATTTTTTCTACTTTTGAATGCCGTACAGTGCAACTGTCACCCGATTCAGTTTCATTCAAAGTAGTTTACGTGCTGAATTTCTGTGATGTCACAAATCAAACAATCCAACAAGGTTTATTTACTAGTTGGTTCTTGCTTTTTTTTTGGGGGGGGCGGGCCATTGAAATTTTCCTATCTGTTCCTACTTTTCTGAAATAAAACATAGGCTAACTTTCACCCCTGTAGTTTATTATTAATTTATTATATCTAAGCTTACCTATTTTCATTTTCTGATTTTTCTCTGGCAAATAATATAGCCGATTGAACACTTTTTGTCTAGGGCTTGTTTATTGTTAAAATTCGTGTAATTTGCAACAAATCATCCTGCATGAATTTGAAAGTAGCGTAAAACTTGTAGGCCTAAGTATGTGTTCATGATGTTGGAACAGTTTAATAGCTGAAAAGTAATTTACCTCTACATTTTCATAAAAGTACAGTGGCTGGAATGCCATAAGAGAAACTGACACCCAGCTACATTGGCTTTTGTTTGTGTATCTTGGATCAGGGGTGGATTAATCTAATTGGAGGCCCTATGCAAAAGATTATCAAAATAGTAGGGTATCTTAAAGTGGCCTTTAGCGGTGCCCTAGTGGAGGCCGTAGTGTGCAGTGAGAAAAATTAACTTGAGAAATTGCTCACCAAAGAAAAATGTTTGGAGGGGACGGTTCACAATGCTATGTACGAGTGCTGGGGAATCGCTATTATCTCATCTAGCAAGGTCCAGGTTGTAGCCCTGGAAACAAATATTTTACAGTACATTGCTTCCTTATCCAGGTTCTGGAGCATACTTTTTTGTCTGCATTTTGAAAGTGAGCGTAAATGAGTTTCGAACTTTATACGAATACTTTTTTGTTCTCCAGGAATTTATTCAGCATTAGTACAAGTTTGTAAAAACGCATGATATGATGATAGGCCTACTGCTTTTAAACTTTTAATAAATACAAGTGCAAACCTATTTACATTGCCTTTTGGACTTAAATATCAGACTGCCTGTGCGGAAATTGAACCCACGACCTTTGAGACAACATTCACTAAGCTGAACAGTTTTAATTTTTCTGTTTTGCTTCACTTTGGTATCTAGAGGGCTGCCTCCTATGCACCCCCTCCTCCTACCCTTCCCCACGGCTGGTGAAGTTCCCTCTGGTGTTCAGGCCCCATACAACTGCATACTGCCCATTGTTTTATCATCCGATTTCGCCCCTCTCGGTGTCAATGGTTGTAACTTTGCAATTCTAGCAGCCAGGTTGCGGGAATGAGATTAACAATCGCTAGACACTGCGGGCTTAGACATTGTGGATTTCAGTCCTCGAAGGTGGGCAAAATCCTTGGAAAACGTAGACCTGCTCACTTAAAAAACAAAAATGAACTCATTTGATGTTGAATGTAAGGTTTCTGATCGTAAGTCAAAACAGCAAAGGAACAAAAACTTTCCTGTAATGTTTCAGATACTGCAGTGTTGCTATACTGTTTAGTCCACGTGAAATCTTACTGATGTATTCAAATTTTACCATTTTACTTTAGCACACGATTGGTCGGAAAATGGTAATTCGTGGATCAATTACACTTGAAACGTTCTGCAAAGTAATAATGAAATTCCATGCCTGGAAAAGTGCTTGAAAGTCTTGAAAAATGATATATGTATCAATTGTATCATTTACGTATATATATATATTTATATATATATAAATCAGTTGGTTGATGAACAGTAAGTGGACGACTTAAGTGAATAACACTGAAAAATTTAGTCCAGAAAGTAGTAGAGTTGTAGCCTTACATTATCCTTCCTTTGTTTCGCCATCAAAAGTTTTAAAGGTATGGTTTTAATTGTATTTACGTGTGCCCTGTGTGAGAAAGTGCTGCGACGTGCGTCACAGAAAATTCCGGGCGGTCGCAGAAAATAATCGCTGTCAATTTTTTTTTTACCGTAAGCCGCACTTTTTTCGATATATGCGGAAACAACGATAATTTCGCTAATATTGACCGATTTTGACGTTCAAATACACCATTTTAACCCATTTTTTGCCGAATTTTCAATGGTACAAACCACAAGTCACTAGCTCCTACCATTCTGAAGTTGTTTATAAAAAAAAACCATTTAACTTATAGTTAAATGTGGCTTGCAAATGCATAAGAAAAAACTGCAGCTCGCTGGTAATTTTAGGACTAATATCATGGAGGAAGGAATTAGGTAGGAGGCGACAACCCTTTTTTCGCGATGATTGGGCATGCAGCAGGAAAGGGGGGGGGATCTGATGGTACTTTGAAAGTGTGGGCTGGACACTTCTGATAGGCGAGTTTTTGTGAAACTGAGTGGCCCTCCTGCAGGATAACAGGAAATTTTAAAAATCAGTTTTAGTTGCCATGTACGGTGCTTGTTTTTACAAGCATTTAAAAAAATGTTACTGGATAAAGTAATGGGGAAAAAGTTATAGAGAGGTTTTTTAATGAACTTAATGCTTTGCCATGCTTCAAAAAAAATTTAAAATCGTCGCTTCAAAGGGCTTGTTTCCTTGAAAAATTCCACCACCGGAAAAATTAATCCTGCAGAAAAAGGTTTAGGTTACAAAACTGCGCCGCAGAAAGCTGTGGAACATTATAACACTGGTATGTGTGTAACGGTTGGATATAGCAGTATGGTTCACGTGGATTAAACAGTGAAGCAACACCACAATATCTGAAACCTTACAGGAAAGTTTATTTCTATTCCTTTGCCGTTTTGACTTCGGATCAGTTAAACGTTACCTTAAGTATCAAACGAATTTGTTTTCTAATTCGTGCTAGTTTGGCTTACCATGCAGTCAGAATAGGTTGTTATGTTTTGTCTCTCAACAATTTCTTGAAGTTGCGATTGCCATTGTTGCATAATACGTCTGGTCGTTTATCGATGTCCATAACCCCTGAACCACTTGACCAATTAGAAAAGACCTTATGGAAAGTGCACATTTACAGAGCCATACCTGTAAAACGAGCTAAGAACCAGCTTTATACGACAAATAGTTTGATCTGTAGAGAGCGTAGTAGAAGCGTGTCGTGCTAACAATACAGGCCTTAACAAATTTCATGGTTTCGGCTCAGGTCCTGTCCAGAATCCAGATCTCGAGTTGCTTCGGCAGACTTTAAGGAATTCTGGTATACTTGTTGACCAAGTCCAACAAAGCTTACGTTACCAACTTTAATCAAAAAATCTTCAGACGGCGGAGATATTACGCATAAAATTTCGGCTTTACCATGGGCGGGTGATATCAGACCTTACAGCCGTTTACTAATAAACTGATTCGTAATAAGGATGATGCTTCCTCAAACTGCGGGGTATTCGTTTGCTCACCATCATTGTTAACATTAGTTTAATCTTAAGTCTACGCTAAGAGGCTGGCTTTTGCTGATTGGCATTGTTGCCTAATAAAAATTGTAAAAACAATGTAAAGCAATAAAACTGATCGTTCAGGGCCCTGTAACTCCGGAATGGCACGGAAATTTCTATAAAGGGCACCTCTGCGGAAGTATCTCTATTGCACAAGCTTAGAGACCATTATACTATAACCGTTTCCAAAGTACAACAAGTCCAAGTCAAAAATGAAAATCACGATTTCTGCTCGAGTCCAAATCTCTGACTTGACAAATCGGGAATTTAAGGATCGGCCGGTGAACCTTTTTACAGATACAATACCGATGAAGGGTAAACCGAACCGATCCGATCTAATCTTATACCGATAATAATAAATCACGACTAAAAGTTCAAATTTCATACAAGTCCAACTTTTGTTTCTGGTTTTGCATGGGTTCCAGCTGTTGAGATTATCTAAAACGTTCTGCGCAGCAATAACAGCATTTTTAGTAACCTGATGAAATATAATTACCTTATTTTAAGCATTCTCTTCTCCTAATGCTGTTTGATTTAAAGAATTTAAATGAAAGATATCCTTCTGCGTCGCTACCCACTGCACACTTTTTTAATTAACACTTTTTAACAGGGTATGCACAACCCCTACTCCATGTGACAGCTTCACCACGTGACATATGACTAACCTTTCTTAACTACCGTACGCAACATAAATTCAACCAGCATAAACAGGCACATTTTGCGATCTGCAACATTTGTCGTACCAACTAAAGTGTTACGAGCCGATATCCTGTGAATGGCTGATGAGAGAATAATAATGATAGAAATGCAATGATGGGTGTGATGGGAGACGTTTACACGAGAAAAAAAACGAATGACCTGGAATTGATATTTCAAGGTCATCCACATGCTAGGTCATCCACATGCTATCTTCCAAACGAGATACGATACAGCCAAAAAGTAAACTAGAAAGTTGGACGCAAGAGACAATATGACCAAAAAAAAAACACATTTAAAATCTGATAATAAATAAAATAGTTACTATGATGTTTAAAAGCTAACTCTGAACATGCTGGCTGCACGGCTGGGAAGCCAACTGCTGAGAAGTTGGCTTCACTACAATGCAGCCAGCATGTTCAGAGTTAGCTTTTAAACATCATCGTAACTATTTTATTTATTATCCGATTTTGAATCTTTTTTTTTCTTTTTGTTGGTCATGTTGTCTCCTTGCGTCCAACTTTCTAATTTACTGTTTTGCCGTATCGTATCCCGTTTAGAAGATAGCATGTGGATGTCCTTGAAATATAAATTCAAGGTCATTCTTTTTTTCTCGTGTAAACGTCCCCCATCACACCCATCATTTCATTTCTATCATTATTATTCTCTCATTAGCCATTCACAGGATATCGGCTCGTAACACTTTAGTTGGATCACCCTGTATAGGGGGACGGCAAGGAAAAATTTAAAGTAAGTGACTACTGTATGTATAAAACGCTATGCTCCCTACCCGAATCGCAATTAAAAAAAAAAAAAGGCAAATCCGACATCTTGCTTTCATTTTTAACCTACTTTTCCATTAATAACACTTGGTGACTTGGCATTGTAGGGGGGGGGGGAGATGGTTGCACCAAATGAAAATGTCACCTACAAGTTTTTATGATACACTCCCTCCTCCCCCAAGATCCAAAAATAATCTTACCAACCCCCTCACCCCATAATTAGTGTTTCTAATGACTACTCAGGGTACACACATGTGTACGACATTCTATAACCAAATTAAATCTTTTTCACGGAAAGGAAAGGCTGGTTTTAGCACATGTTCTTGTATCAGACCTTTTTTTAATTCGACGTATCACACGTCGAATTAATGCGGTTGTGGTCAAAAAACGAGTGGAGGCGATTTACGTCAGCGACATCTGAAAAGCCAGACACATTTGTTCAATTCTGATCCGGCGAAATTCAAGTATGTGGGTGGGTCACTTGCAGTGCTCAAGTACAAAAGGTATTATGCTCTACAGAATATACAGAATGATTTTGGTATGCTCAATGAGTTAAAGATCTGGAGGAATATGGATATGGGAGATGGCCAGAGGAGCCTGGATGACATCTCCTCATTATTGGACTATGTTGGACGTCAGCTTTCGGCGCATCGAGGAAGAGCAGTTTGTGGCCCAGGGCGAAGTGGATTGTATTCCCACGAGTGCCAAAATGGAAGCGAGACAAATTTTAAATCGGATTATTTTTCAAAAAGACTTGTTGGAAACGCTGTTTGCTTTGTGCGATGGTAACGAGTGTGGACAAGTGCGATGTTCGAAACTTCTAGAAATTGTTAAAGTTTCAATGTATGGGGACTATGAGGAATTGGAGTTGATGCTGGACCCAATGGGTTGTGATATGCCAGTGGACTTAGAAACATTCCGTACTGTGATGCTCAGCTGGGAAGGACGCCATATCAATGCACCTGATCCTGAAGGACTGGAGAGTGAAAATGCTCAGTTAAGATTCGACAACAAGAAGTTGGCCAAAGAAAATGAAAATTTGGAAATACAAGTTCTGAAATTAGAAAGCAGAAATGCTCGTCAACTCAGAGATATTCAGAGTTCTCAAAATCAAATCCAAACTTTGCGAAACACTCTTCAAGAATGTGAAGATGACTTCCACAAAGCTGTCTGCAAGGCAGAAGAATCTGCATCATCTTTTCATAAGGATCAAGCGCAGCTGAAAGTAGAAAAAAACCGTCTAGAATTGCAGCTCAAATCACTGAAAGACGAACTGTCAGAAACTAACAATGAAATGCTCTGTTTGAGAAGCAGTGAAGAAAATTATAGGATAATATGTGAGCAGCAAGAGGTATTCCTTACTGATGCTACAAGCCGTAGCCAGCTGTTGGATGAAAAACTCAGCCAGAAAACGGAAGAATGTAGTCAGTTTCGAGCGAGGTTGCTGGAAGTATTACGCACAAATGAGCAACTACGGCTGGAACTTCGTGAACGTGAAGAGGAAGTCTTAAAGCTTCATGAAGTCCTCTGCGAAAATGAGATAAACAAGTTTGGAAATATTTCAAGCAATGAAAACGACACTACAGTACAGCTGGACATCACAATGGACAAGACATTTTTTGCAAGCACTCCTATTGCTGCCTTTCAAACTTGCAATTCGTCAATTTATACTGAGCTTATGGATTTGTTGTCTGATGAAAGCTACAGCCAACCGATATGTGGAAAAGTTCCCGAGTCAGACGACAGCCTTGAATTGAATACTGCCGAACATACTGAAAGTAAAGTTTTGATCAGTTTGGTGCAAGTTTTTTCTACTGTGAACGCTCAGCTGAAAAAAGTCAACGCTGAATTGCTGGAAAAACACCCTCTTCAAGAAGTTGCATTCGACTTTGGCAAAATGGCACCCAGAGAATCTGAAACACAACCTTCATCTACCCAGCAACCTTCCGAACCGGTTGATTTAACAACAAAACTTTCATCTGCTCAGTTACATGACATCTGGGCTGTTGGTCTGGCTGATCTGGATGCCACAAGCGACACATCAAACCCTGACTCCCAGCGAGTATTTTTAACATCAGGGTCAACGGAATCATTAAAGGATCAGATTAACAAAGAAGTCAAAATGCTCAGACTTCAAGTTGCCAAAAGCCAGGCAATCTTGTCTTCATTGCAAGCAAAAGGACAGAAATTAGCTCTAGCCACTGCATCTTCAGGAAAGAAACGAACGACATCGCATAGTCATCACTCCTCCATCGAACATCCAAATACGCTTACAGACTATGATGTGACATTAGCTGAATTTAGTCCTGAGAGAGATCTTCAGATGATGTCACAACAAAGTACCTACCTTTACCGACAAGCCAAAATGCTCAATAGGTTCTACACTCTGGCGCCGACAAGTGGCAGCCAGAGCTCCACTCCCCTTCACTCCCGTCGTAGAACCAAGTCCTGCCCAATCCTGCCAAGCCAAACTGCTAGTGTAACCAAGGCAACGCAGACAGAGCCTATGGATTCCAATGCCATGCTGTTAGGTGCCCATCAGCCTGGAGTTCGTCCAGCCATGGATTCTTGTTTGCCGACCAGTCCAAGGATACGAACAGGCGTAGACCCTTCACCTGTCACTACCACCTCAGCCCTGAGATCTACGATGTCGACCAGTGTTGCCCCCTCAGCCTTAGCTACCATGGCCGAGTTAGAACCTTCTGATGAGGAACTATCCTCCTCTTCTCCTGTAGTAATTCTGCGTAACCGTACATACAGTTTTTCTCAAGCCATCCAAAGTGCTGGGCAAGAAGACAGTCCTGAAATGCCACAACGCCATGCTCATGTGCCTGTTCCATCCCCATTGTCAGTATCCCACCATCAGGGAAGCAATAATTGCCAGAATGGAGACGAAGCTGTCTCGTCGAAGTTAGAGATGCACGATAATGGTACTCAGGCCACGCTGTTGGAAAATAATGAAGATTACAGGGAAATGGGGCAAGGCGATTACGTTTATCAGGATGTGGTCAGTACAAAGAAGAAGATGCTTAGCGAGTTGCATCCAGACCGACAGAAGAAGACTGGCTTGGTGATTTCACCGAAGGAGTATCAGTTGCCAGACAGCACCACTCCCAAATGCGATCTAGATGAAGACAGTGACGAGGATGAACGCAGAATAACCAGTCGAGGTAGCAGACGCCGAAGACGTTCTTTTGGGTCTCCAGTCTCCAGTCCTGCTATACAAAGGAGTAAAGCCATTGACTTCGAATTTGAAGAGGAGAGTGAAGCCCAACAAGCTCAACTCTTAATTCAAAAGCCACTGCCAAAAAAGGTATCGGATGACAGTGACGTGGACATAAAACGAGATATACTAGAAGGGATGAGCCAAGCAGCCAGTCGAGCAGCGTCCGAGTTAGCATCGTCGCCACCAACTGTCACACGAAGCCCTGATGCCAGAGAACCTAAACTCCGGCGTCGGCCTGGCGAGTCGAGCAAAAGTCGCCTCCTTATGCCTGAATTGATGGAGGACTCGGAGACGGAGTCGGCCAAAGGCAGTGGTGGCAGCATGGAGTCGGAGGCAGACCCGACCACCATGACAACCAGTCCTGCTGGTGATGAAGGGACCAAGAGCTCTTCATCGTCACCTGCAGCTGTGGTTGTTCCTCCCGCGCCCACAGGAGATGGGCCTTTCCCCAGTCTTCCTGACAGCTTCCTGAAGAAGCTGGGCTTGCACAAGGACAACAAGGACAGAACAGAGCATTTATCCGAGGGTGAAGTCGATACTAAGTTTAACAGTTTATGCCTGGCATTCAAAACTGATCGCTTCACACTCGGCAGTCGTTTGGAGTTGCATCAGCGTCAGAGGGATCTGGCTGAAAAGAACATAGACGACGAAATTGTTGCTCTGAAAGAAAATCTAAATGCTCTGAGTCAAATTTGTGCTGATGAAGAAACTAGGGAACTCGTTAAGAGATTGCACCATCATCTTGATGTGTTACATCAAAGCACAGCTCGCATGTCTAGCCGAGCAGAAGTCTACGGGGCAGTTCAGCAGGAGGAAAGAACCAGTCGTGCCATTGAAGTTATGTTAATGTACGTTGAAAATTCAAAGCGTCTGAATGAGAAAACATTACAAGAACTGGAGGACATGAAACGCATAGTTGTCGACAACAATTTGGTGTTGGAGGAAAGCAGTGAAGCAGACGATGGTCGCCGCACTCATCGCACTTTCTCCATGTCTTCAGTTGGAGTTGGGAAACCGGGTTCTCGGCGTAGAGCGAGTATAGCAGCTTTGCCTCGTAGTGCAACAGAACGAATGGAAAACAGATCAAAAGGTACCAACTCAATGCTGAATTCTCGTAATTCTGTGTGTAACATTGGAGCACGCCGCTGCCCTGTGCAGTACAATCTTCGTCCTTTCCAATCCGTTGACCAAATGAGCCCATCAGAAAAAGTGCGCAAGCACTCAGTGGATGTCTCTTATTCAAACAGTAATGGTTTGGATCACAATGAGAACGAACGCATTTCATACTCCAGTAGAGCCTCGACTGAGTAATGCTCACGCCGATTCGAATCGACCTTCGTCCCTTCCTTCGACTCCACCTGCAGAAAGAGACCATTTAATTTCAGAAGATTTGGAGAGGATGAATGGGATTGCTGGTTCAACAGAAAGCAGTTGTCCTTCCAATGGCTCACCAGTAGACGATTCATTAATTTTAAACGAGAGCTACATCAATGGGACATTGTCACATGATGGGCGCAGGCCACAGTGGCCCGAGATGGAATTGATACCAAGAAATTATGAACCGTCTCCACTTTTAGACGGCTATAGTGACGAAGATGATGAATTAGAAGATGAGCAGATTGAAAATACACTTCCTCCCTCAACAAAAAGGGTGCGGCCATCAAGATCTCAAGCATCACTTTTTAGCGTCAACCATTGGTTTCACAACAGTTCACAAACATTACATAGCCTTCGTTACGCATTAGGTGGAATTCTGTTTATCGCTGCCCTGATTAGTTTATTAATGACCTTCATGACTGGTGCCTCTATAGCAAATACACCTTGCGGACTGTATACCCATGGTTGGTGGTATTCCATTGAAGAACTACTAAGGCCGCATCTTGTGCTACGACATAATGGTCGCCCTCCCATGTAAAAACTTGGGAGTGCAAGACCGTTCATTTGCAAACTAACAAACAATTTTGCCAAAGACAACTTGTACGCCTGGGTTTAAATGCCACTTGCTCAATTGGCAAACCCCCAAGTTTACTCCCGTTGCAGCAAGCTTTGTGAAAGATGAACAAGAAAGGTTATCGGCTCTCAAAGATTCTTTAAGGCGGAAACCCAGACCACGCAATTCCTCAACAAATGACAAGATGGTTTTGAAAAAAAATATTTCACATTTTAAACTCTTTCTCTGGTCACCGATCAAATAGTTGGAAATTACCGGTTCGAACCCTCATATTATCCAGTTGATTGTAAAATAGATATTTTTATTATCACTAAATTATAGCGAAGTACTGACCCGCATGTCTTACGTGCGAATAGGTAACATAAGACGTTTGAAGTATGATAACCTCTAACGAGGTCCTTAAGCGAAAAACCGTCGCCTGATAGTATACGATCTGTGGATGACGTCAGCCAAACGCCATTGTAAAGGTGTGCGCTCGTACGAAAAATTGCAGCGTGTAACTGTGCATTTCGGCAAGTCAGCTCTTCAAATTGCGGTCGGTTAGAGACTATGCGTGGACAGCGAGATGGCTCCTCTCTCATCGCGAAGTACGATACAAAGTGAGTCGTCACTTACCTTTAGCGGTAATCTGGATGGTACCCCGATTTTTTACGTTGGAATCTGGATGGTACATTGAATGCGAGGCGTGCATAGCCTCACTGCTTTCCGGGTGCGATATATTACAGTATTTTATTACGCTTATTTGTGGTGTTGTTTCTTATTGAACGAGTGAACAAAGTGAATGATGTCCTACTTTTACAGTGACGGACTGGCCAGGGAGGGAAGGGCGGAATATTCCTCCTGGCCTTGAATTCTCCGATTTTTTTAAAATCCGTAACAGGAAGACTCACGCAAGTTTTATTGGTTTGATATTAGTTTTACCAACAGATTTAAAATTACAAATAATAATAAAGATAATTATAAAATGCTAGTAAAACAAGTACTTTGTATTGAGTAACCTAACAAGAATTGGCCATATGAAACTGCAGTGTTATATTCAATGTGGAATTTTCGTGTTAATATTTTAACTTTTGTCAATACACCTAAAAAAGGGTAAATAAATTTAAAGTAGTCAACCTCACATACCCTCAGCGCAATACGATTTCTCCTACTCCCCCCCAAAAAAAAAATTACCTGCTGAATTTACTGAGAATATGGTGTAAAAATTTTAAAAATGTAAACGTCTGATGAACAGAACAAAGGGAACAGAAAACTAAAATAACGAAGCTTTTCAGTTTTTTTGTGTGTGAGAAAACCAATATCAGCGTCCGATGAAAACTTATCTGGTCAGTGAAACCTTGTAAATATTACAAGATGGGGGAAGGAGAAAATGCCCCCCCCCCCAAGCCACGGGTTTTGGGAATCTTAACCAACTTGTGGGCCATTGTAATACTTAAAATGTGCATTTTTTACCACGCATTTTATGATATTTGTTAAACAAAACAAATGTATAATAATTTTATGACATATCGTTAAAATCAATGTCATAACACTTGAGAGCCCTGGAAGCCACTCCACAGTTGAGTTGGTTACCGGGAAGCCATGGAACTTTTTTCATACACGCAACATCAGGTGATTCGTTAACCCGTTTTGGAGTCTACATTGGGTTTCCAGAAAAAAAAGATGATTGTTATGACCACTGCAAGTGTAAAGCATCCTAATAGCAAGCATTGGAAATATTTTTGTTTGTACGTACGCCATAGGCCTTGAGAATACATCATACGTGACAAGGGGACGAAATAAAACTTTTAGCATTTGAAGTGGCACTATCACCGATTGAAATGGCAACGAAATTATCATAGCGGCAATGATCTCGTTAATCTTTACAGCTCTTCCCCTGGTGCACGAAGACGTATCAAATTTTCACTCAATAATTAAGGAGGCTTGTGGCTTGTTTGTTTCATAAGAAGATCAAGCGAAGGAATGAACAACAGAATTTCAATTGGACCAACAGAACCTCGATAGGACTGAATAGAACTAGTTATTGCCAGATTCTGCAAACTTTCAATTGGTGATCGTGCCACTTTAATAATGTACTGTGGCAAATGAACTTGTCGAATCTACAATGAAGCTAGTCGTAATTGAACTGGTATTGATAGGGCCTACTCTATTTGTTAAAAATCCTATTGTTTTATTGGGAAAGTGATATTTCCCAATATGTTGAAATTGACCTTATGGCCTTAGCTCAGCAAGACAATGTAACATAGAACTTGATCTGATATAGTGTTTTTCACAATACCATTTTAACTATAATAATTAGGTTGTACTGTGAAAAACTAGACCATTTATTATAGCTTAGACAAACAACTTATAGTCCATGTTTGAACTGTGCCAATATTTACATTTACATTTGTGGTATTGACCTTTGCGACGGTGATTTAATGAACAACGAGTAAATACAAAACTTTTACAAATATTTAGTTTTAAACAATAGGCTAATAAAAAAGGTTGAAAGCCAATACGGCACACAAAGAGAAACTTTTTTGCAAAGTTCCGGGTCCAAATACTACCGGTTTTCAAGCAAGAAAAGATTTTAGCACAGCACACTTCTGTGAAAATTTAAATAAACTTATGTCAAAAAAGTTTTTTTTTGATTTGTTCAAGTTTCAATAAATCGTGGAAAGTAGCGATTTAAAAATGTACTCTTTGTAAATAGTGTGCCTGTGCTTGTTAGTTTTTCTTGTTGAGTACGTGCCCGGGGTAACACTTTTTGTGTTAATGTTGGATTAGATCGCTTAGGAATCCCTGGTGAGACCCCACTACAGGTGGTCCTAGTTAGAAAAAAAAAAATACTTTGAAAAAGTTGAAACGAATTCATGTAAAATTGCATACAAGTTACAGGAAAACTTCAGATTCACCACACACATTTCTTATAAATACGCTAGCTTCCAGGGTACCACACTGGAGAAGCTTAAGGTGCTCCTCCAGCCCCTCCCCCGTTGTGAGGGGCCTCAGGTCCCTACCCTGCAGTACAGGGCCGGGATTCCAGGGAGGCCCAATCCTTTCTACTATTACCCTCACTGTTTAACAAAATTAATAAGGATGGAAAATCTGAAAAGAACTTGAAATCACACGTGGTTATTTTAAAATTTTTTACGTTGACGCTATATTTACAGGAATTTGTGGTGTAAACAAAACGACAAACAAAGGTTTACAAATAGAAATTCGATTTCTAGTTAAGTTTTACACATACATAAAACAAGTGAGTAATAACAACATTGCTTAAAAAAAGTGTATAGTGTTTCAGTTTTAGAGAGCCAGGCTTTAGTGCTGACTGTTTGTTTCATTTAACATACTTATGTTAAATTATGCAAGATATAACACAATGGAATGACAACACAAATTAATTACACCGGATTAATAAAAAATGAGCATCACTCGAAAAATTTGCCTCCCCGACTAAGCTTAAAGCTTACAACAATGGACTAGCATTCATCACCATGATTAAAGACAGCACATCGGAATTAAGCAACCTATGTATGTACAAAGCCTACTGTCCCTGAGATTTCATTAAACAAGGCAGACTGAAAGTCTTTCATTTTTGTTTGTTTTTTTTGGGGGGGAGGGGGGGGAACCATTTTTCTAAATAAAAAAATTCAGATATATTTGATTTACAATTTTTTTTTTGATACTAAGGTTACACGGGTTCCAAATATACCGACGATGCCGATCCAGTTTTAAAAACTCTGCTCTTTTTGGTACAGATCCCCAAAGTTTAATCAATTTTTTTTGATTAGTGGTTTTCTTTAGAAGTCCAATAATTATCAAAATGGAAAAAAATTTAAATTAGTAACCAACAGTTGACAGGTAACTAAGAAGATGCTGAGTGATTTCCTCAGCAAAACGCCGTAAACCACGTGTCGTAATTGTAAACGGTTTCCGAGTTATCGATATTTCAGTGAAAGTTGCCGATATTGATCAGCTACATATACCACGAATATCGGTGCATTACTAAATACAATAATTTAAGCTTTCATTTTATCATTCATGACGAATTAACAATTACATAACGATCAAAACAATACTATTCCATTCTAATTGAAACCTTATTCCAAACCAGAATAACATAGCCTGTCTATCCAGGTTGCTAACTTTGTGTTTATTTTGTGCCAACATTGCTTTAAAGCGAGTTTTATTTACAATCGGAAGTATTTGAATTAAAATCACCAAGTCTTTTTCCTTAATTATCGTTTTGTTAAAAATTAAATCGAAATAAAGCTGACGTGCTGCATGTATTCGTGGGATCTAGCCAAACGTATGTAATTCTAAAAATGCTTTAGTAACTTTTAATGGTTGTTTCTATTGCCCTAGCGGTGGATTACATGCTGAAAATATAATTTGATTTAAATAGGTTTTTTTTTATTTCAAGAATTGAAATGGACCACTCTTGTAAAGGTCAGAACACTAGCTTAACTGGTTTCTTTGAACACCATTCGAGTCCCCTCCCCACCCTCAATAAAAATTGACTAAAATCTTCGCATAGATTAACATAAGTGGAACCATTGACCTCCAGTCAATTTTTAACTGCTCATTCCCAAGGCTTAGAGAAAACCTTCATTTACAAGGGGATAACCAGGGTTGGTAATGTTTTAATACAAAATGGTTTAATCAGTGATTAAATTATCAATAAAAATCATGGCTTTAAATTTTAAAAATTGAAACTTCAATTTGTTCTGCATCAATTTCTTTTAACGAAAAAGAGAAACTAAAAGTGAACTCTAAAACGAAACTGAAACGAACCCTACAACGAAACTCCCTCCCACATTTTTTAATGAATTACAAATTTTGTCTGCCAACAGTGGCAGTTTCGACGAGATCAAATTTCACGATATCTAGGTTTTGGTTTATCACACAAACTAAAATCCGCTTAGCTTGAAAATGTAACTCTGGGTCAAACCAAAGTGCATGAAAAGGAGATAACTGTGCTAAGGTTACTACGCCGTTAAATCTTTGTCAGCTTCAAGCGTTAAATACTTCCTTCTTTTTCTTATTGTTTGCAGTCTAGGTTAACCGTTACTCTACATTCTCTCTGTCTCAACCCATTGATTCATACTAATTGCCAACAAATCTTGTTGAGGAAACCCAAACATTCAAGTTGACTTACCAGTTTTCAAAATGGCTACTGTAATTAGCTATAAATAATTTTATCCTTTGTTAAAGATTAAACTAATTTCAAGAGTTCGTCAAAATTATAATAGTTGTATGTGGTACCGATTTTTATATATTTTTCTGATAAGGCGGATTGTTAAAATACAATAAATAGTTATTCCATATGCCAGATAGATTACCCCTACCGTAGGCTAAGTTGATAAAGTACAATTGTTAACTTAGCATTGTTAAAATTAGTCCATTGGTTAGACCAAATTGTCAACGTGGCTTTCTGTTCTGCAAATGTTAAGACTTATATATAATTGAATTCCTATAGGCCTACTTTTCACTTAACTTTATTTATTATCTAACTTAACCCATAAATAAACAAAATTTAACAAATTTAATATTTAACTAGCAATAACAAAAAACCTGTAACAATACCTATACAGGTCCAACTTTTTTTTTTTAGAACTTTTACAATCAAATGCATTTACAGTTTTGAATTTTTTTTTATTCTTAGGTAAAGCTGTTTTTTCTCTTTGGTTTATAATCTAACTAATCGTAAGTTAAATTGCTACTCTTCGTAATTTAAGACACTTTTCCAACACATTTACCTGAAACAAAGCCAGTTAAAGTGTGCAATTCAAAGTGCAACAGATAATTTAAATTGGTTGAAGGGTTACACTTTTGTAACCCTAGGCTACTCTTAACTTTCGCGTCATTTACATTTTTAATTGAATTATTTAAATTTTCCTTAATAATTATGAAAAAACAGCTTCTGGTATTTAGAAATGGAGTTTATTTACGGCTAACTTGGTGAACAGTTATACTGGAATTCTAAATCCCGTAACTGCTTCGAGGCATTTTGGAAAATTCGTAACGAACATTTTATAGTTTGAAAAAAATAAACAGGCACTTCATTGGGAACTTAAGTAGTCGGCACATTTTTTACTTCCCTTCATATCTCACAGTATTGCTTATGAGAAAAATAATTCCTTTGCCACGTATAAATACATTGGAACCAAAATACCTTACACAATACAAACCGCGTAGAATTCCAAAATTAATTAATACACCATTGCTGAAAAGTGTGACAGCACACAACAATAACAGACATTGTAGACAGCTATATTTTATACGCTGTTACACCACTTCTCTTCTGCACTTCCTCCTTTCCAGTCATTGCCAGCTGAATATCGTTATTTGATCCATTAGCAGATGCAGGTATCATTCTGATCTGCTAGGCATTGGTGGATCAGATAGTCTAATAACCGACATGGGAACAATTTCACCATTACACCTTGGCTGCAAATACTGCTGAACGTATTCCATTAAACCCACTTCTGATCTGTGTCATTGAATTGGATATCTGCATACCAAATTTGGTGTCACTCTTAGAACCACTGTTACGCATCATGTTTCTTGTGTAGTAACATACAAAACAGGAGCCAATCAACAAAAGTAACAAACACCCGGACACTATTATTCCAATGTTTAGCGACGACAAACTGTGGGACCCGTTTTGCGTTGTTGACGCAAACAAGGCATCGCTCGCACCAAATGGCGGGCGAACAATCGGAATGGGATTTTTGTTGCCAAATGTAGCGGCCTTGACACAATAGTTTACCTGGCACCCTTCGATAATTCCTGCCGAATGTTGACTGTACCCAGACGGGCACCCACGCTTGTTGGTTTCAACGGCTGAAGAACCAGTAGGCACGTATTTTTTCATACGTTCGACGTGGGAAGGAATTATCTCGCTGTCCATTTCTATTTGCGAGGTTCTCATTAGCGGGTTTCCATTCAAGCAGCTGAAAAATCCTCCAAACGGAACAGAAAACTTGAATGCAGTTTCGTAGTCACTACTGACGCAGACTTTAAGGTCAATCCCGACTCCCATAGCTACGAAGTGTGACGGACATGTTTTGCTTCTGGTTACCGGATTACTGAGACTCTGCGAGTACAGACCACCAAACATGAAACCACTGTTTCTGTTAACGGGTTGTGCAGCAACACACCAATGACTAGAATATATTGCCGAACTTATTGGATAGTCGTAATAACAGTCCAACTTACATTTTCTCCACAGCCACCACCCGGAACACTTCTCATTGCATTTTTGGTCCGATTTTGTAATTTTGTGAGTGGCGCTATGGAGGGGTGTATTTGTGTACCCCATCGGACACGAGTAATCACCGGTAAGCGGATTGACTTGGGCGAGACTAGTACACAGGTTGCCGGCATCACTTTGCACTGGGTTACAGGTCTGGTAAAGGCCACCAAATGTGTAGTTATTGGATGGAGCACCACACGAACCATCGTCTGCATTTGCGGTATAATCAAAATTTTCAGAATCGAGTTTTGTGCAGCCGTAGTGCGTGTTGACAGAATAATATTGTAAGATAGCGTCGTCAAGCCGTTTGCGTAGTTTCTGAAGCACTTCTACTGATGCATCTGGGAACAAACTGGGCGTAATAATAAAACTTAGTGGATCACCACTGCGATCTATTGTTACGAAGTTGTCTTTTACATCATTGATCCATTGTTGCAGCGACATCCCTGGAGTGAACATCCCGCCGACAGCTCGAGTGGATGTGGACACTCGCATCTTTACGTATTCGTCCAGAGCAAGCTCGGATTTTAAGTCTTTAAACTGAGAAGTAACATGGAAGGTATTTATAAAATCAATCTTTGCAGCAGATATTATGGCTCGCTTTCTCGACCAGTGATCACGCACACTCTTCGTCGCAATGTAGTCTTCCTTTAGCAGAATTGCACCGGCGTCGGCTTTCGTCAGAACGTGTGTCCCGTAATCTCGTACCACAAATTCCAATTGGCCATTTGCCTGTTCGTCGTTGCCGATTTCCAACGCTCGTATGGCGTCATTTAGCATTTGTCGGAGGTCTGGGTCAATTTCCTTTGGTGCTGTCCTCAAAGCGTACGCTGTGGTCTTAAAGAACACCCTTACAAGACTAGACCGTTCTTCCACTTGGTGTTTCTTTACTTGTTCGTACTCCCGCGAGAAAGAACCTTGTAGCGTTACAAAATATTCTTCCAACATTCCTCCACCGCTTCCCTTAAACGACTGCGCCGTCACGCTGGTAAAGTTTGTCCAATGCTCCACAAATTCCGAGGAGATGTCGTACGAAGTCTCTGACACCGGTATGGCATCCACGTGGTCCGGAATGAGGAACTTGCCATCTAGTGTGGTCTTGCACTTGTCGTATGACATTCGTATAACTTGTCGCATGCCGGTATTTGTCAAGCTGTCCCATCCTCTCCCAGGAAGCACTTGTAATTTCTTTAAAGACAAGCAGTTGTTAGACAAGTCCTCAAACAAATCCGCCTGAGTGGCCAGAAGCACTAGAATGAGGAGTGGTAGCACGTGCATCTTTGTAGGTTTAGTCAGAGCATCGCTGTCCGTTGACCACGTTGCTGCTACCGAGGCCAAACGCCGACTGAGGTTGCAAGCGTTCCTCCTTGTTGCCCACGGATGTGAGTCACCGGGAAAGTATCATGGGCTGGCTCAACTCTTGCTCTGACTCGTGGACGCTGAAACGATAGAGAAAAGAGGAAGGTGGAGTTGATTCACGTGACCCGTTGTCTGATTCATTATGCATAACTGCACATAACGTGTGTTTATAAATGAATGAGCCCTGCTATTTTGTTTTGTCTAGGTTTTGCTCATGGAATCGTCGTTTTAATTCTCGATGGATACTTTTTATGCCATGTAGTACTTTAATTTAGATAAGCCATTATTTCATATTTTAATAAATTTTCAAGGATGAGAATATAATTTTAACGATTCTTTTATTGAAACTGTGTTTTTCGCATGGTTGACAGAATACAATATCTTGCTATTCCCCCCCCCCCCCCTGCATATGCTCTGCAGCCGTAGTACGTTGACACGCCAATGGATGGCGCCACTTGTAATTAGACCTATATTTTCCGTAGGCGCCCTCTACGTGCGACCAGCTGAATTGACTAATTTCTCCCTAGCATGTTTTTAATTTCAAACAGTGCGGAAAAGTTGGTCTTCGAACCCCTAATCACTATCCCAAAAGAAATAAAAATCTTTAAAAATTTTGTAGAGCTGCCCACCTGGGCAAAGTTTTAACATTCTAAGTTAATGGGAAAAAATCGATAATTCTACAAAAATGATTTTTGCCTTGTTTAAAATACAGCTTTTTACATTATCTCACTATGTATTCTCAGAGACCTGACATGAAGCCAAAATCAGAAATAATATTTTTTTCTTCCAGAAAATAATGCGAATTATTGCCCATCAAAATAGGGAAAGCATTTTTAGCCGATTTTATGCCGTAAATTAAAACGATTTAAAAAAAATTTAATTCCGACTTCCTTTAGTGGTCTCTGAGAGTACCAAATAAGATAATGTAAAACGCTGTATTTTAAACTAGTCACAAATCCGAAGGACGCCACAAACATTTTTTTTTTTAGATTTTTCCTATTGGGATAGTGATCAGGAGGTCGAAGACCAACTTTCCCGCACTAATGAGATTTGAAATTAAAAAAAAAAAGCATATTTTTGATCCACCCTACTATTGTTTATATAGAAGCAGGGTTCGCACACAACCTGGGAAAATCGGGGATTTTTTTTGGTCAGGGGAAACTTTGGAAAAGTCAGGGAATTTGAGTGAACAGAAATTATTGGAAAGTTATTTAAAGGAAACCCTCACAGTTTAAAATATCAAAAAGTTTTAATCTCAAAATACTACAGCCACAAGTTTTTATTGCTAGCCGAAGGTCCCGGGTTCAATCCTGGTTTTGGTACACCCCTGCACATTCGTAAAGAGAAAGGGCCCCAGAAATGTACTCTTCTTCATGTCTATTGCGGCATGTAAAAATCATAGGAATTTCCTAGCCAAATTGCCCCTTTCTGTCCTTCGACAATTTCCCATTTTTTTTTTAATGCTGAACAACTAGTTTAAAGCCGCTTTTTCCCGTGGTTAAATCCACCTCCATTACTGTAAATGTAGACTTGGTTTGCTTTGATATTTTATCATTAGACGTCGAGGGGAAATTCAATTTTTCGTCTGGGAAACCTGGAGGTTATTTGTAAGGGGATTTGCGTCCAAATTCTCCGAAACATATGAAGTACCCCCATTTTCCGTCATGAGGGTAGCGTAGTTAAATACCATCTCATAGGGCAACTAAGATGATTTTTACTAAATAGCCGTATTTAACACTCGTAAATACAAACAAGTGGGGGCAGCGACTATCTTAGTCGCAACCGGTCTTCTGTGCACTTCTGCCACTGTTAAGATGCACACTTTGGTCATGCACTGCTGCAGCAAGCTACATTATCTAAAAGGCAGTAACCATCACAATTGCAGGTTAAAAACATTTTAGCTTTTAGGCTCAAATTCAGCTTTAGGCTTAATTTTTACCTGCCGTTTTAATTTCGTTAAGTAGATGCTAACATAATTGGGTTCGAGAGTAGGCCTATTCATTCATGCAACATGTGTCGAGACTGCACGTTGCCGTAACAATGAGGAATCTTTAAACAATTAGACGCAGTTTGAGATAAACTAATTTTAGTAGTGTTTGCTGCTACTAGCTGCCGTCGTTAGCAAAGTGTCGTAACCCTTTACAGCCTATGTAAACTGGATTGGTTTTTCGTGTTACTTGGGCTGGACACTACACGGGATTCGAACACGGTGTGCACTTGGTTTCTAGTTTGGGGCGCTGCCAGTAAGCTGTGCTTGCTTGCCTTGCTCGGGGTCCCTCACCAAACTCGCGGTGCATGTTGGGACTTATTTAAAGTAACACTGGGCTGTAAAGGGTTAACCTAATTGCAGTTTAAACAACTCGTGTATTTTTCAGAAGTTAAATATTTGCCTTTTTTTTACCAAATGGATTTCTTTTTAGGGAAAAAGTAAAAATGTTCTCATACAAGTTAAATCGGTTGCTAACAAAGACATCTTGTGGCAAAAAATGGTACCAAAATTGGTTAGGTTCATTGGTGGTTCTCAAGAGCGCACACGTGGGTTTTAGTCCTAAGCAAATGAAACGTTTTTTTAAGCCATGAAGCAGCATGAAGAATGAGTCTCCAACACAATTCTACCCTTTGTTCCACTGTTCGTATTGAGTCCTGACCCAATGCAGTCAGTTTTTACTTTTGCGGAAAAAGGTTAAAAATTACGCCATTTAAGTTTTTGTCTAATAAAAGTGTGTGTGAAAAATGTCCTTTTATGATGCGTATGTAGCCCAAGAATGCGTCAATTCGCCAAGAACAGGGATTTAAACCAACTTAAAACGAAGAATGCATCTCGAAGAAGGGATCTTGTTTCTCGAGCCAAGGCCGACTGAAATTTAAATTGCGTGTCTTGCCTCCCGACTCTTTTACGAAAGTTCTCGCACGTGCCAGGAAGTCAAAATCTCTTAGCACTGCTTTGGTAAAATACGATTTTGGCAATGCCAAGTCAACTGGTTTGGAGCCAGGAGCTTCAATCCGCTGCTTCTATCCCAGTCAGCCTTGCACAAACGGTGGAATACAAAACGAGCGTTACAACTTGCGGTACCTTCCTAAACGACCAAACAGAGCGAACCAAACGCACCACTGTTGGTGACAGTTTGGCTTATTCCCTGCTAATATCCGTGTCGATGCGGTTTGATTGACGCCAACATCGTCAGCGATGAATCTGTTTCGTCAAAACTGTTTCCTCGCGCATGCTCAAACCTCCACCCCAGCAAACCACCTCCCCGAGATGGTTCGCAATTTGGCATTGCTCTCGCCTGGTCACATCCATTAGCCAATCCTGGTCTCGGTTAAGGTATGACGTTTCGAATACTCTGCTTAGCTTGTTGAGCTGTATTGTAGTTTATGAAGGTACTGAGTGGCTGCGGACGCAACATCACTGCGCACGCGCGACGTTCAAGTTTGGAGCCAAACTGTCTCTAACAGTGGTGCGTTGTGTTCGCTCTGTTCGGTGCTTTAGGAAGGTACTGTGATACTCCGACAACATATATTCGCACCTCGTCCCCATATTTATCACAATTTAATTGTGTCGCATTTTTTTTTTTTTTAGCTTCAGACGGTTCAAAGGGCTGCGCGTAAGCTAAAATTGCAACTGATCCTGTCCAGGTTCAAACAGTTTCAGCTAGCTTTAACCACTCCTGGTCATCTGCCCGACAAAGTCCTAAGGCCGTACGTCTGCAGCACCCTGATTCCCGGACTGAACCTGTGCAGGGGATTCTGGGATACAACAACTAACAATGTTCACGAGGATTTTTTTTTCTATTGTCCCATGGTTTGCACTTTGTTTTAACATTGTTATTTCCATCGCTTTGTTCAAAATGTAGTCAGATATAATGGAGCTGCCAAACCGACGCCACAGTACAGTATGCCATTCTACGCATATACGAAAATGAGCTAGCAGTGAACTAATTCAACGAAGGTATATTTTTCGTCCCCAAATTGAATGGTATATCCAGCGCACATCTGGCAGTGGTGTGGTACCTCTTAAAGTCTCATCAGAACTGCCGGAAACTCATCGTTGGACGATGCGAAGAATGGCACTTCTCATGTGCTCAATCAGAACTGTGGGGAGGGAGTGTGGTCTGCACGGGACCGATTTAACAACCTAAAGCCGCCCCAATCAGAACTACACCGGATACTTATTGGCGGAATTCAGTATAGACAGAATGAAACTTCCTTGTGTGTTTTCAGTCAGAACTGTAGGCTGGTGACTTGCAAAAAAAAATTTATTTAATTCTTCCTCCGACAGTCTGGGGACGAATAGTTCCGTCATACGAAAAGTCTGAACACGAATTCGGCGCAACGTTTTTAACAGGCGAATGCTGCAATGGTAATAAGGCATTTCTTTACCTGAAATGATGAGTGAGGTTTTGTTTCTTTGGTTTAATGATTTAGTCATCTTGTAAATCTCAGCTTCCACGCTGTCTTGTTAGTGTGTAGCCAGATAAAACACCCACGGGATGGAAATGAAAATTGATACTTATTCCAAGATTTTCTACGATAAGTTACTGTCTGCTGCTGGCAAAATATTTTTAGCTTGCAGCTGTGGTACATTACGGTCCACTGGAGAACTTTAGGAAGAAAACTAAATTCAGGCATGAGAAATGTCAGGTAATTAGCTGATTTCAGCTTCTTTTTGTGCTGAGCAACATTTTCAGTTAGTTTCTGGTTTCTTATTTTTTTTTTTTTTTATATTTCTGACTTGTTTGGACGTATGACAGGTTTTCCATTAAAACTTAGGTGAATCTTAAAAGCAACCTTAATATGAGCCTTAAGTATTTAGCTTATTTTCAGAAAAATCCATCGTGTTCTCTTTTTTTTTTGCTCAAAAATACTTTTCAGCTTTTTTTGTTCAGGGCCAATCTCGTGCCTGTAAATTGTCCTGCTTCGTGTCGCTGGGAGTGCGGTTTAGAAAATTACGAATGTCATTGTTAACTTACTATTTTCCCTGCGGTAAAGGATAGCAGGCAAAAAATGGAATGTTATTAATGCCACCATTTTATAGTACTGTTCACCTTCAAGCTGGCTTATGGGGTTGCATAGCGTCAAGCAAATTTTGCGCTCATCTCCCCTTTACACGCTGTTAACTTTTTCAACCCACGTCCAGAAAATAATGTCACAACCCCCCACCCCCCACTTCACAATTTCATACTAGTGGAAAGGGAAATCGTGCTGCAAATAGTTTTATATACTTTTTAAAACCAATTCTTTAGGCTCGTTGTAAACAAGGAAAAATTACTGGGAGTATGTGTATTGCACTATACCATGCGCAATGGCTGTTTGCTGTGACGACACCATGAGTTAGCCAATGACGAACGAGAACAACGGCTGTTTGGCCATCTGATTGGACTAGCCCAATCACGTGATGTGCACGTCACAGCAAACAGCCATTGCGCGTGCTATAGACAAAATGAAAGGAAATATATCTTTAAAAATATTTCTTGGGAATTCTGCTACACAGCTTGTGATAAGGCCACGAAAAAAAAATTTGTTGGTTCTCAGGCCCTGCCTGGTGGTCAAATTTTTCCCTGGTCATCGCTTTTTATTTGCTAGTGCAAGCTAAATTTATTACCGGACAAGGAAAACCAATTCAGTAAACTGAATATAAGTATTATTTAGCCCAACTTGGCATTCAATAATTTTACACTACATGTTAAGCTAACCACTTGCAGTCTGTAAAATTAAAATCCAGGTGTTTTCGGAAGTTAAAAGCAGACTCGGGTTACTTTCAACAAAATAAAAAATAAAATAAAAAGCCTGGTGGCCTGGTTCCTTTTGGAATGAAAATATGCCCGAGAACCAACAATATTTCTTTTCACGGCCTACCTGTTTTCTGTGGCTGGAATGCGATTCCTTAATCCGCTAACGTCAATTACAAGCAAACAGGGTGCATTTGCAACGGTTTAACCTTTAACCAATAATTGTAGTTGTTATGGGGGGTGCGAAAAAGGGGGGGGGGGGGGGGTTGTTCTGTCGGGGTCTGTCTTTTTTGTGAATTGTTTTTCTATTTTCACGACTGCAGAACAAATGATAGAACGCGCCTGGGCATTCCTACCGGGAGTGTCATGGAACGCCGTCGTTGCATTTAATTGCAAACCGAACACCAACTCATACAAACACGTGTAATTAAAATCGAATTATTACGACTGCAACAATAATCCGATCCAGGGCTTGGAAAACATGAATTTTGGGTCCCTTATCCGCCACCCAAAATCTGGAGCTGAGACCCCCCCCCCCGGTTGACAAAAGTGTTAAAGGGACACCCGGTCTGCCTTATGACAACATTCCGCGTGCCAAATTACAGCTACGCGCACATCATCATCCGAGCAATTCCAGTGCCAAGGTCGGCTGGGGTGGTAGCTGCGTTCCTCGCATAGCTGCTGTCTCGGTTGGCTTCGTGAATAATACACGAGCTAGAATCAAGTCAACGATTGTGTCGTCACAAACCAGAATGATTCTCGGTTTTAAAATCAAAATTTATAATTTTCTAGGCAAGTGTCTTATAATTTTGCTTCAGCGATCTATTGGAATATTTAATTTTAATTTTTACCGCATTAGTCTATTAGATCTCATGGTAATTATTAGAAAATTAGTAGATGTACACACAGAGATGAAATGTCATGATTATTGGAAGCGCGCCATGCATCATTTAGTGACGAGTCGTTAGTAAATAAAGTTCCATTATATTCAACAGAAAATCTAGATGCCGCATTTTAAAAAGGATTTTTAGCAAGGGAAAGACTAACGGTAAGGAAATAGACCTTTGGGGCCGTACTTGATGTGGAGGATGGAGAAAAATGGCGCTGGGACGTATTTCCCTTTAATCCTCCCAACAACAGATTTCAAATTGTCCCCTCCTAATTTTGTTTCTCTACATCCGCTACACGTTGGCGAATAAACACCTTTAAGCAATTAAATTAGATATTCACTGGATTACGTCATCGAGCTTCTCCTGCACACGATTTCAGAAGAATTTTGCTCACGTGCGTAGCTAGCTCGACACGCATCCAAAAAACTTGATAATTTTGTTTTGATGGTGACATTTAAAAGGAATTACTTACATAATGGGAGCGTCATCAAGTTTTCTTTATCAGACGTGACGTCGTAGTAAAAAAGGACACAGCGCAATTCTAAGTTTCCGTTGTAATTTCTTCTTGGCTGGAAGGAAAGAGTGAGAACATTAGTTTTGGCTCTGCCTTTTCTTTAAATTTAGCCGTACCATAGGTCTAATTTTGTTACTGCATAGCGACACGCAAAACCAGTTCTCACGTTTTAGATTCCCACCCAAGGCATCTAACTACACGAAATGCCACTTTGTCGTACATTTGAGCGGATCTTTAGGGGCGTATATATATTTTTTTGGGGGTGGGGGTGGTGGTGGGGAAGGGGCTGTAGGCCAAAATTTCCGACTGATCATGATTTTTTTTGACAATTTAGCCCAGTGGCACAGGGAAAGGGACAGTGCTTGTAGCTAGCTTTTTTTCAAGGAGGGGTGGAAAGACAAATGTTCAAGTAAACAAATTTAGGTTCAATGTTACTCCCAACCCCACTGTAGTGAATTTTGTCTTATTTGGGCTCCAACTGTTGAAATTTGGGTCCCAACTCCCCAGCGTCCTGGGCCTGGGTACCTTGCACCAGTCGTCGTAATTGCGGCACTGGATAGGGTTGGGGTTATGTAAACCAACCTCCTCCTCCCCGTAACAGAATTTATTCATACAGGTTTTTTTTTTTTCTGTTGTCACTTGGCAAGATATGAGTGGATTTCAATACAAACCTTATCTTACAATTTTTCTAACTTGCTCGGCAAATAAACTTTGCTGTAATTATAAAGTGCTATCCTGAAACGGAGTACAGTTTTAATGCAAGCGGGAGTGCCGCAGTTTCCGGGCTCTCTGTTTATGGGAGCTACAACGCTCCGATTTTGTTTTGTCATTTTTATTTATTTATTTTTTTCATTACTTTTGCACTAAGCTGGCCACATTGTTGGCAATGTTGTTGGATTGGGGGGTTTTGACGGTTTACCCCCAGATCTAGTGGTATCGACTAACGTTTGGTTTGGAAAATAACTGGGGGGGAGAAATAGGGGGTATAAAAAAGATGTGCGTCCGTTATGCCGAATTTTAATCAGTATCTTTAATTTTCGGCGATTTTTCCCGTTTCACCGAATATTTGTTTCCAAGTCGCCTTTCCCCGAATTTTAATCGGGGTTTATTTTTCAGCAAAATGGGATTCGGCAAAACGGAATTCGGGGGGGGGGGCCGCGAAGAAGAAGAGACAAATGTAGGTTGGCGGAATTGATAAGCTTTACTTCATTGTTACCCTGCTACCACTCATTAATCATTATTTTAAGACTATGCTTAGGAATTCTTGCAGGCTAGCGTCACAGACGGGTGCAATGATGGAATGCCTTGACCTTGACCGATTGTATTGTACAGATTTTTTTTTTAGAAGCAAACTATACGTTTAGCACAACGCAAAAGATAATGAGTTTTGTTGGCATGGTGATTGGTTTTTTTTATCCGATTTAACAGGTTTTCTTTTACCCGGTTTGCGATTTTTATGTCAGATTGGAAATAAAAAAAAAAACAACAAAAAACAAAGATTTACTTTTTAGTTTTGCCTTAGGAGTAATGTTCATACGGAACTATTACAGTAGTTTTTTTTTTGTATTCATTTTCGTGATTAGTTTTGTGGGAAATTTTTTCCCCCTTGGTATAAAATATTTAGGGGTTAAGGGGGTCCTCCCGTCAGATTGAAAACCCATCAGATAAGCATTTTTTTTTCCGTAAGATAAAATTTTCTTCCCAACAGATAGCAATTTTTATATTGGGAAAATAAAGCCTAAGAATAACCAGTAAGGCTTAACTAGTCCACAGGGGTTTACCACAATATACGAGTAGGTAGTTTTTTGTTTGTTTATTTTTGGGAACACCCTCTCGACTTGGACTTATTCGGAAAAAAAACTCTTAAAAGTCCAAGAGAGGACTATGATCTTAAGGAAAAAAGTTTGGACGAAGACTTTTCCGCCCATTTTGAATTACCCTGTAGAATGAATGAATGTTGTTTTGTAAATTCCTAAGTGTAGCAATAATCGTAAGCAGAGCAAACGTAGAGTAATTTTATTATTTAGGTAATACTTCAGGTGTTAGCATAAATGAAGAAAAGGTCTGGCACTTCTTTTTTTTATTACTAAAATAAATGTTAAGACTACAGAACGCAAGCAACGCGCCAGCATTATACACCATCATCGATTGTCACAACATCAAAAGCGAACCTGGCAAGTTTCAATCACCTAACATAAAATGTTGCTCATTAAGCATTCTCTTACACCCTTCTTTACGGTGGTACAGAATCATTTTTGTGTTAAGAAAAAGCTAGAGGCACATTACAAACAGGATGGTAATCCTAATATTTACTGCTCTTTTCATAGTGTCATTACACCTTTAACTTTGTGTGCACCAATCATTCTTAACACTGCAAATTTTGTTTTAAATAATTTAGTTTCCTACCAGACAAAAAAAAAAAAAGAAGCCCCCCCTCATATCAAAAAACAATCCCATGAGATAGAAAAAAAATCCCAGGAGATAGAAATACATTTTACCGTCAGGTCGAAAATGTTCTGACCGATGGGTCGTGCGATATATTCTATCTGTTGGGTTTTCGATCCACCGGGTCTGAGCCTTTTGCAGCGCTGTGATTTCGGGGGGGGGGGGGCAAATGCTTGTAAGCATCTGGCACCTGGTTTAGACAGCTCTTTTTGTTCAATCCCTTCCCAAAATGTTTCCTCGCCGCGTCACTGGCCAACCATTTTGTAATTTGTTCCCCCCTCCCGTTATTTCCGAAAAGGTACATTTTGTGGGCAAAGGATTTTTTTTTGGGGGGGGGGGGGCGCTCGGTGATACAGGGTTCAGACAAAACCTGGAGATCTCAGGGAAAACAAGAAATTTTTTTGAAAATCAGGGAAAAGACAGGGTAATTTGAAAAAATGCCTTTCTGTCTGTTCTGCAAGTTCCGTTGAATTAGATTAGAAACAAAATCCTACGCAAGTAACAAATATTTTAATTTGTGCTTCAATATGTTCAATTATTTTAAACATAATTCAATAAACCAAATCTTAAGCTAGTACCAACATCTGTGATGAAAATAAGTTTAGCCTGTCTGGACTAATATCTAAAACAGCTATCTTCTGGGATGTTGGATTATTTTCGTACAAATATTAATAAAACATTAACTACTGCATGTTTTCTAACTAAACGTCTTGTAAACACCTGGAAATTGCCACTGGGTGCACCTGGAAAACATGGAAATGTTAGGGAAATACAGAATCAAAAAAATGTCTGAACCCGGTGATACGTTACATAATTCTGTGTCCATGTCAACAGCATTTGATCTCGACCTGATAAGCCTGCGTTAAGAACACGAGCCGGGGGGGGGGGGGGGAGACAAACAAAGTCATTGAATGGCGCAATACTGTTAATGTTGGGCGATTATACAATTCTTTGATCACTTATTGTTAAGATGTTGTCGTCTCGCTCAGGTTACTATCTACACATTTAATAAATAATAACGGGAATGTGTTAACGTTCACATTTCTAAGATTTATCGTTTAGCGAACAAAGATACTAACCTTATAACTGGAGTTCGAAACTGGCGTGGAAGCAAAATAAGAAATTTACCATAAATTTTAAACTAGCCTACTTCTGGAGCTCAGCTTACTTGCATGTATTTACATAAACCCAATCAGGCCATTCGTGCGAGTTTATTTATTTATTTTTTTATTTATTTATTATTAATATTTTTTTTTTTGCGGAACTTTCGTTTCATACGGGTTGTGTTTTATAAGGAGACTAATTGTCGCACTATGTGTGATTTTGGGATGGAATTGCAGTGGACCCCTTCGCTGCAAACAGCTAACTTAAAAAAAAACAACAGGGGTCGTAGGCAAGCTGGGATAGCTTGGAATTTAATTAGGGACCAGTCATTATTTCTGTCCGGAGGGAGGGGGCAGAAGAACTGAAAATATTCGATTACACCACCCTCCCTCCCAAACACCCTAAAAATAAACAAGCGACTACCTAGTCGCATCCGGTCTTCTGTACAGTTCTGTCACTACCAATAGTGAGGCACACTTCTCTATCACGTATTGCAAAAGCTATCTCTATTATATAATCTAAAAGTAGCAACCATCAGAATTGCCCGTTTTAAGGATATTTTACATTTTAGGCATAATTGTCAGCATTTAGGCCAAATTTACAACTTTAATTTCGTAAGTAGCAACTAACGAGATTTGGATTGTATACAGCAAGCCTATTCATTTTTGCAACACAGTATGCTTCCGGGCACACAGTTACAGTGTTAAAACGTAATGCGCGACGTAGCCTATATAGATCAGTGGTAGTAGGGAAGGGACAAGAGAAACGCTGTTGAGAAAGCCAGCAGCGACTCATAGCAACGTGAAGTTGCCATGGCAACGTGATTTTAGACCTAATTTTCCTTTTTAGGCCTAATTTTTTTAACGGTAGTGTTAGTTTCGTAAGCAGCAGATAGGCCTAACGGAGAATTTGGTTCGACCGTAAGCCTATTCATTCATGCAACAATGCGACAAGACTCTTTTAAACGAAACTAAAATGTTTTTGTTTTTACGGCTGCGTTAACACAAATCCTTAGGATTTCAATTATTATTTAATTTAGTTACGTCGAAGAAGTCTGTTAGCTATAAGGAAGTAACGATGGTTTAATTTGCCACGTTATTTAACTAACTTTTGACACTGAATCGAACGATGTAAACAATGGTCGTCTCTATCTGGTACTGTTGTGAAGTTGAAAAAAGCGACAGACGGACAAAGTCGTTGCAATAGTCTTCTTGGTCGGTACGGCTGTACAGAAGACTAAAAGATTCGTAAAAGGTCCTGGAAAAGTCTTAGAAAAACTCGAAAAATCCCGTAAGTCCTGGAATAGTCTTGGAAATTCCCATAAGAGAAAATCACGTTTCTGTTTTCCGTGTCAGACATCAGTGTACATGCAACGTATATTTAAACATTAAAAAGTAACAGAAAAAAATTGTTACGCCGATGTTAGTACGTTTCACCAGTGTCAACATGGAACAAAATCTGTCTCATCTCGCCATGGTGTTTGTAAGATTTCATATTTAACAAATTGAACTTTTTTAAATTGACCATATTTTCTCGTAATTACTAATTTATGATCCTTGAATTTTCATTGACCGGTACGTGGAAACTCCTGGAATTTTAAGATTACGGACGAGTATGAACCCTGAAAATTTCCACCCCCCCCCACGTACAAAAAAATTTCGTACTCTCCCCCCCCCCCCCCGCAAAAACAGTGAGCTTTTCGTATGACCTTTCAGATTATGTTTAGAGGATTTCCTGTGGACTAATTTTTTTTTTAAAACAGCATTTCGCATCGATAGGTTCCCGTTTGTGTGGAAAACGAGCCATGACTTACAAGTGTATTCTTGAAAATATTCAAAGAAGGGTTTTTTAACCACCTTTGGAGTGAGATTCATGATTTATGACGGAGGCATAATAAGTGTAAGTTATGATGTAAGGGGTGCATATTGGCACTAAGGCATTTCGAGTCCGCAATGTCCATGCCCCAACGTCAAAATTTTATAAAAACTTAACGATTGAGGGAGCGGGGGGGAGGGGGTGTGGAATTGGGTGTCCATGACTGCTGAAAGTGTCATTTTTATGGTTCAAAAACCACTTTTTCCTCCAATTTGGTCAGTGGTCAGTGTTTTGTTAGTGCCACCCCAACAAAAAATTTTGATCCCCTCGCGAAGATTTAAAAAAAAAATCCTTATATCCCCGAGATAAATATTTTCCGGGCATTGAATTAAATTCTTGTAGACTGTAAACCCAGGCTGAAGGATAAGTGGATTCGTAATTTTCAAAGACTCAGTACAAGGACGAATTGTTAAGGAAAAAAAGTACTTCCATATAAACTTTGAAAGTATTCAGTTATGTAAACATTGTCTACGTAAAGTCCTGTGGTTGAATAATAAAATCGCGTCGACCGGCACAATTTTCCTCATTCGCGTCCTGCAGGTTTACTTCTCTTAAAATTCATTTTCCATTGGCCACTCGTTAATTGCTGGCTAATTTAATTTAAAAAAAAAGCAATAAATTTGGCGTTCTTAAAGGGACACCCGGCTTGCCTTATAACATTCTGCGTGACAAATTACAGCTACGCGCAGATCGTCATCCGAGCAATTACAGCGCCAAGGTCAGCTGGGTGGTAGCTGCGTTTATCGCATAGCTGCTGTCGCGGTTGGCTATGGAAATAGTGCACGAGACAGAATCAAGTCAACGATTGTGTCGTCACAAACCGGAATAATTCTCATATTTTAAAATCACAATTTATAATTTTCTAGGCTAGTGTCTTATGATTTTGCTTTGGCGATCTATTGAAAAAATTAATTTAAATTTTTATCGCATTAGTCTATTCGATTTTAGATCTCATGGTAATTATTAGAAAATTAGTAGATGTACACACAGATGAAACGTCATGATTATTGGACGCGCGCAATGCATTATATAGTTACGGGTCGTTCTTAAATATATAGTTAACAATATTCAACAGAAAATCTCCTAGACGCCACATTTTAAAAGGGTTTTTTAGCAAGGGAAAGACTAACGGTAAGTAAATAGACCTTTGGGGCCGTACTTGATGTGGTGGATCGAGAAAAATGGCGCTGGTAGGTATATCCCTTTAAATGTATTGGCGTTCTTCCTCACCCCGTCTCACCCCCTCTATTCCCGTCATATCATTAAGCTTCGTCGCGTTGAGGACGAGTGATTCGATGGGCCTGACCCACTGTGGTCAGGAAGGAGGGAAAGAGGTAAGGAGGAAAGAAATCAATACAGAGCAGCGTAGATGCAGCAATCTTGCTGTCGCTGATGCAATAGTCCTCGCTCGCTTACGGTATAAATAACGTAGCTAGAATGTGTAAAAAAAATGTGTTCATAAAAACTGAAGCCTTAAAACATGATGTATAAAATCTAGAAAATCGACAGTCTTATAATTCACTTTCCCGGTGGAAGGAAGGGGCGAGGAGTCGCCATTTGTGTCAGTTTTCTTGAGGGGGTATGTAAACGTCAAGCCATTTAAAGTCTATGTCAGACCAATTTTGGAGTATGCTAGCCCCGTTTGGTCCCTTTATTTGCTTCATGACATAGACACGGCAGAGGCAGTTCAGCGACGGTTTACCAAGGTATTGCCGGGCTTGCACAACCTGTCTTATGGCAGACGTCTGCATATCCTTGAACTTGACCCGCTTGAACTACGGAGAATCAAAATTGATCTAATTCTTCCCCACCAAGTTATTCATGGTTTAGTAGTGATGGATTGGATATACCTCTTTTTGAAATGTCGGAGTTAAATCGGACTTATCCCCTGAAGTCATTCCCTGAAGCTTACAGTGCAAACATGGCATTTAGATTAGCGTTGCATGCGGTTAAGCTTTGGCAGACGAAATTGTTTCCTCGCGCATGATTCATACGTTTCGGAGTCTCCTCAGCTCGTTAAATCTAGACATTTTTATGCTCTTATCCTCCAAGTTAACTACATAACCTTGGAGAAGAGTCCGCCCATCTAGAGCGCCTGGACCACTGCACTGTGTCTGAGGTTGGCACTACTGACCTCGATGTCGACACGCTATTACATTAGGCCTCAAACCTCCCCCCTGTAACTTTGGGTGCTGTTTGCGAACCCCCCCCCCCCCCCCCCCCCCCACCCAACAGGCCCGGACTGGCAGCCTTGGGGCCCAAGTGTGATGCCGTTTTAAAATCCCCCCCCCCCAAAAAAAAAGCAATTCGGGGGCAGGGAGGGAATGTTATGTGTTCTCATAATTGACTGGTCAGTATTTACACCGCTGGGAGAGGGGGTGCGGACATGAAAATGTGACCACCAAATTTCCAATGACCCTCTCCCCTTCAAATCCTAGATACAATCTTGACCTCTCCACTCTTGGTCCAAAAATAATGTGATCCCCCCCCCAAAAAAAAACACTTTTCGTATGCCTAATGAGACGGTGTTTACCCATTTCAACAATTCCTGTTTCGCCGAATCCTGTTTCGCTAAATCAAAACATTCTTTAAAACTTTAACGTTGGAAAATTTAAAGAAGCATTCCTAATTGGAAGGAATTTGTGATTAGTTGCGGTTTCTGATGTTATATGAGCGAGGCACATAATTTGAAAAAAAAAAAAATTATGTGACGAAACGGGATTCGGCTAAACGGTCATATGACTGTCTGAATGCATGCAGATTTACCCCTTGAGTCGCGAAATCCCAAAGAAAGGACAGCTATACAAGACGAGTGAAAAGTAAGTCCTTCGACACGCTGCGAGCTTTGTGAGGTGGTCTCTAGGGACCCCGAGCAAAGCGAGCAGCAACAGCCCCAGTGGTCATCCCCAAACCAAGTGAATGCCGGTTCGAATCCAGCAACTGACCTGAATTAGAAAAAAGTCATCAGAATAAAAAGATAGGCGAAGTTTTAAATCGGGGATTAGGTTGGTGAGGTGAAGTTGGTAGTCGGTGTGTTGAAGTTGAGAGTTGGGGAATAAATTGGTGAGGTAAATTTGGGAGTCGGGGATTAAATCGGTGCGGTGAAGTTGGGAGTCGGGGATTAAGTCGTTGAGGTCAAGTTGGGAGTCGGGGATTAAGTTGGTGAGATGAAGTTGGGAATCTGGGATTAAATTGGTGAGGTGAAGTTGGGAGTTGGGGATTAAGTCGGTGAGGTGAAGTTGGGAGCTGGGGATTAAGTCGGTGAGGTGAAGTTGGGAGTTGGGGATTAAGTCGG